>OX451740.1:926114316-926246816 GCA_948472305.1 Vicia faba | reverse complement strand
ATATTATTTAAATATATTTAACTGCTACTTTAAATTAATAATGTTGTTTGCGAATCTCTTTAATAGAATTTAAATTATAATAAATATAAATTAACATATACACATTTTTATTATTTTGTTTTCGAGCAAAATAGTCTTTTCTATTTTATTACAATGAACAATTGATTCAACCTAATGTTTAAGAATAGATTTATATCAAAATTAAATATAAGAATGATAAAATAAGATCAAATGAAAGTAGATTTAGATTTAAGATAAATTAAAATGACAAAATAAAAATAGATATAAACATAGATCTATATAAAAATTAATATTCAAATGTCAAAAATAAATAAATCAAAAATAAATAAATGAATAATAAGAGCTAAACATAATTACCTTAAGAAGTAAAATAAGTAATGTAAGAAATTTTTTAAGTTAAACACGATTATGGTTAAATCTTAATTTTCTGTATCAGAATTCTAAATTTTTTAACTAGGAAAATGTATAAAAAAATTTAAAATATATAAAAAATTTCTTTTTAGTATATGATACATTTGTTAGAAGGGATTTGTCACATGAGACTCATTTAAAGAAAATTTTAAATATTATAAGTAATAATTAAAATTTAAGAAATTTTTTTCTCATTATCATTAAAATAATATTGAATTGTCAAGGAATTTAGCCAAAGATAAAATCCCAACAAAAAAAATAGCGTTGTTTGAGGTAAAGCTACTTGTACATACAAATTATAAAAAAAAATAATTATATAAAATGGGGCTATCCTTACAAATTGAAAAGAGGGATACTTTTTATTTTTGAAAAATACATTGCAAAGGGTAGCCTAATATTTAAAAATGACGCCAAAATATCATTTCAATGGTCAGATAATACGTATATTTGTCAAGGATAACCTCAAACTCTCGCAAAGTGAAAATTGCAAAAGATACCCCATACGTAAAAAAAACAACACTATAATCTCATCAATGTAATGTGCAGACCTGTGTACAATCTCTAT
This sequence comes from Vicia faba, assembly GCA_948472305.1. NCBI lineage: Eukaryota > Viridiplantae > Streptophyta > Magnoliopsida > Fabales > Fabaceae > Vicia > Vicia faba. The sequence continues at coordinate 926,245,819 of OX451740.1, read as the reverse complement.
TTCTTAACATTTACATTTTGTCAAGACTACCCCATCACCCCTTATCCACATGATAAATGTCAATTCACAAATCGCACAGCTTTCACAGTTAGTTAGTTATTAATAATCTTATTCTTCTTCCTTTTGAAAACAACACTATCAATAAACACTCTATCTCCTTCCATTTTTTACTCTTCTTCCTCTCAAAAAATAACTAAAATCATTTTATTTTCTCAATCCTTAACATAATAAAATTTCAGATAATTTTATAATTATTCAATTATGTTTTTTTTTATGTTCAGATTTAATTTATAATCTAACTTTTATTTTTATTTTTTATATTTCATGTTCCAATTGATTCATCTAGAGAAGCAAGATTTTGGAATAAAACTATAGTAAAATTGTCCACCTAATTCAGGTATACTATATAAAATTTTCAAATTTTTTATTTATGTAATATATTTATTTAGTAGATTTATTATGTTTATATGTATATTTTGTTTGGTGTCTGATCTGTTTGTGCTATGTTATGTTAAAAAAAAGTATTTATATATTTTAAATAGTTTATTCAAGTATTTTTTTAAAATAATTTTGAAATTTATATTTAAAATACAATATGTTTATTTGAAAAAAAAAATTTATTGAGTTTGAAAATTAATATTTACTATATGTTTTGTTTTTTTGAAAAAGTAACAAAAGAAATTTATATTTATTGATTTTAAAAACAATATTTTTATATACTCTAAGAAATATGTTTTAATATAAAAACTGTTAGAAATTTAGGGTGTGATAATCCTGGATAACTTCGATGAATCGTGTTCGTACACTTTCCGAACAAAGTATTTCGACCCTATTCTTGTCTGGGTTCACGAAATCTTTGTGGGGATAATTCTCGAAGAAATTCTGTTTCCGACAAAAGAAAACGAATTGTAATTATAGAGAGAAGGATGCGTTTTTCCTCTATTCGAGACCGAGGCCGAACGACTCCTTATATAGGAGAACAGTAATTGAAAACGAAGAGACACATTTGTTCGAAACGAATATGTCAGTTGGGAAACAGTTATGTCCGTTGGGGAACAGTTATGTCCGTTGGGGAAAGAATTCAAAATTTTTGCACGGGACGCTGCCCCGCCCCAGCCAGGGGCTTCCGCCCCTTGGACCCCGCGGGGCGCTTCCCCGCACCCCGCCAGGGGCTTCGCCCCTTGGAACCCCAACGGGGCGCTGCCCCACACCCCGCCAGGGGCTTCGCCCCTTGGAACCCCGTTTCAATTATTCGTATTCAATTATGCATTGGCTCGACGAGCGTGCACTCCGCACTTCCCTAACTCGTCTCCGAACTTAACGCATAATTGCATCGGCCTTTAGAAATCACATTACTACTAAAATACATTGGTGATACAAAATCGCCAACAAAAACAGTATATTTTTATATTAAAAAAATCTTTGTAATTTGTCACGGGATAAATCCCTAGCAAAATAGTGAGGTGACAGGCTCCTCACAAACAATTTGTGATGACATGTTTTGCTAAGGGATCTGTCTTCTCGCAAAATTCAATTTTGTGTGGATTTTTTTTGGCTTAGTGAGGGGTTACACCCTTGATAAAAAACACTTTTTCTTGTAGTGAGAAGGATTAAATATGTTTTTGGTCTCTATAAATTATTAAATTTTATTTTTGGTCCTTATAAAAAAACATGACATGTTTTAGTCCTTACAAAATTTTTATGCACGTAGTTTTAATCCTTGCTATTAAACCGATGTGTATTTTTGAATGATTATTTTGTACACATGTTTAGAACGTTATAAAAAATTTCTCGGAAAAAAAGAAAAACATATTTTTATCAATATTTTTTGAAATTTAAAAAATTCATATTTAATATTCTCATTTTAAAAAATTCTAAAATTTGGTAAAGAAACATTTTATAGTATTCTAAACACGAATGAAAAAAATTATTCAAAAATTTAAAATTTTAAGGATAATTAAAAAGTTTTAAAATTTTAAAAAATAACAGAGACTAAAACTGAATGAATAAAAGTGTTTTAGGAACCAGAATTTGCATTATGCCAAAAATAAAAAATAACAGCGCACCATAGACAACGCTCATTTCAGGAAGCGCTGCTATAAGTTAAAAAATTAAAACTATAAACTAATTTAAGAAAAAGCGTTGTGTAATACGGTGAGAGAACTGATTTGAGTGTTTTGCGTTTTATCGCAATTATTGCGGATAGCAAGAGTCGCCATCGATTTTTCTTTTATCTAATAAAGGAAATGGTGAAAAGAACAGGAAAGACCTTTTGAGAATTTTCTTGAGTTCGGGGGGTAGGTTATGAAAAGGGAAGGTATTAACACCCATTTCATCCGTAGTTATCTACAGGCTCTTAGTTGCTAGCTCACTTTGAAATGTTTTGTAAATGTTTTTGTGTTTTGTGTATGTTTGAAAAAAATTTGAAAACGCCTTTGTTTCGGTAAACTTTGTAATGATTATCGTCTCTATAAGAATGTATAGTTCAAAGAGATGTTTGTTTTTGAAAAGATGTTTTGTGAGCAAGCAACTACGAACGTTCTACCTACTTAAAAAGTCTTTGTTCTTTTCATCCTCCTTTAGATAGTGTTATCTTACCATTAGTTAGTAAGCAACCTTATTATTGGATGTGAAGGGACAAACACGGGTCATCGTACAGTCATAGAAGATAATATTGTAGGATACCTTAGCAATTTGTCATAAGAGTCTAAAGATCGTTTATCGAAGGCAACATCGAAGGGTCATTGAGGGACTACGGTCTTGTAATGAAGGGTCTTTGCTAAAGTGTCCCACATTCGAGGGACATGACTGTTTTATTCTAAGGCAACAAGTGTGGTTTAACCCTAGAGGTGCAAGTGTATAAAGTATTTGTTTTCATGCATTTTTGTCTTGAATTAGGATTGTCTACTTGTTGGTTTTATGTCTTGTCATACAAACCCTCGTTACTAGCAATAATAAGGAAAGCGATAAATTACGGAAATTTAAAGTCCTACACTATTACAATACTTTAGGGGATGGGGATACAAATTATAAATGGGGATGAAAGCAATTAAAACTTAATTACTATTACAACCATATTGAATAATGCCAAATAAAATATACAAGAACATAAAGATAATGTAAAAGAAAATTGTTTTTTATGATTTTTTGTATGAAAAATGTTTTAACCTAATTAATCAAATTGAAAATAAATTAATAATAATTTTAATGTCTAAATTAAATTAATTTAATTAAAAGAAAATTAAAACCTAAGTCTAAATTAATTAAGAAAAGAAATTAATTTATTAAGGAAATATTTTTTAGAATTTTTTATTTAAAGGAAATGAAATAAAATAAAAATAAAATAATAACTTTTAGATTAAGTATTTAATAAAAATATATTTTTTGTATTTTTTAATAAAATAATAATAATAAGGTAAAATAAAATAAAGAAAATAAAATAAAAATAGAAATAAAAATTAAAGGGTCAGGGGGTCTGAAAATGAATTGGGAGGTTAATAAGTAAAACAATTTTATTTTTGTTTAGGGCCCAAACTGTCTTTTTTGTGTAATCAGAAAATAAAAATAAAATAAAAAAGAGAGTGAGCCTGCGTGTTGTTTAGCATTCAAGGGGTGAAGGGAAGAAAAAATATAATGGCCCATCTGGAAGAAGGCCCATGCGTGTTGATGACCAAAAAAATGAAACAAGGAGATGTTTAAGAAAAATAACAAAAGGTCCTTGGGGTTCGAACTCAGGACCTTATACACTAATGCCTTACGCGCGCGCCTTCTGCCACTAGGGTGGCTGTTTCATCCGATATTATGACAAGTTGGAATAAACTTAAAATAAACTAAGTCCATGACTGTACTTCATCTTCTTCCTCGCGCCATAACCAGAGCTCTGTAACTTTCTCATCTCTAAACCATTTCAGAAATTATAAATATCAAACTTGTTAGAAATTTCACCACGATTTCAAGTATATAACTAACTTAAGCAATGGATCAAAGATGAGCACGAATTTTAAATGGTACCAAATTCTAACCTAATTTTTCAAGAAGTTTAAACTCAAAATTCACACTACTCAGGCAACATAAATGAATTCTAAGGACATGGTTAGTTTCAGGGCTATGAGGTCTAGATTTTATCTTTGAAAATAGAAGCCAAATGATGCTTGTATGAAGAGATAGAAGTTCAGAAAACTCACCTTGCAGATGGAGATCGTGTTTTGAGTTTGAGCAACTTTCAAGGTGTTGTAATGATCTGGTTAGCTTCCTTGAACCTCCAAGAAGCTATTGTAATGCTTACTTTAGATTGAGGATGGTTGAATCGTGCTGGAAGAGTCAAGAAGCAAGTTGCTATTTTTGAAAATGGAGGATGGTGAAGATGAAGTTACAGAAGTGTAACAGGTATTGAGATGGCCTCTATATGTGTATTAGAAGCTTTGTGATTGATTAAAAATGAAAACACATGAGTAGATTTGGTATTTGAATTTCAAAGTCAGAAATGAGAAGTTTTTGAGCTTTTGTTGCAATTTCTGATTCTAGAGAGTATGAGGGTGCTTGAGGACTTGTAAACTCGTCCCTTGGCTTGCAAATAGTGGCTCAATTTATATGCAAAGGTTTGGAGAGCTGAAGTGATCATTTTTGCAAGATAATAAGTTATGGCTTGGTTGGATTGCAGGTGAAGGTACATGAGAGTTATGGTTCCAATGTGAGCATGACCTGGATTTAGGGATGCTTTGCAGGTTGTAGATGGTTGTTTCTTGGTGTTGAAATATTTTGAAGTCAGAAGCAACAATGTATGGGCTCAAGGAGAGTTGATATTATGATTAAAGTCACTTTTCTAAAATGGAAGTGTGAACTTTCTTCCCTAAATGGCAAGTCAACTTGGACAAAGCTTGAATCACTTGGACAATTAATCAATCAGTTGTGTAAAAATTAAATTAAGGAGTGATTTGCAAGTTATAATCCTGTAAAGCAAGATTATGCAACATAGATATGAGATTAGGTTATGTGTTCTTCATGAAAATGACCTATAATTCAAGAATGGAATCCCAACTTCTTCTCTTCGATTCTCTTAGCTCACAAATGATCTCTTTAAGTTCTTGGATATTTTGGAAAGCTTGAAACATCCTCTATAATTTTCATGGTTTCCACGTTTGCAAAATCAAATTGGAACTATGTGAAAAATGGTCAAGAAGTTGGGACAAAAATCTGCCTAAACTAGGTCAAAATTTCACTAGGTGTTTAAGAAATAGTGCATGACTTCATGGGCCTATAACTCAAAATATAAGAATTTTTTGGACATGAGCCCTCAAATACAAAGTTGTATATTTCATCAATATCTACAACTTTCATGTTAAAAGTTTTCCTTGAATCATCTTGCATCTTGGTGAAAAATTGGCATGAAATAATGAAAAATTGGCATGTTGAAAGTTTGACTTTTCAAATTAACTTTTGACTTTCTTGATTCCTTGATGATCAAGCTTCATATTTTTGAATATCTTGATGAATTTTGATCTTTGAAACTCAAATTTGACCAAAAATTCAAAATTTGACTTTTGGTGTATCAGTTGACTTTTAAGTAGTTGACCAAATTTCAATTATCAATCATTTGATCTTGAGAGATGAATTAAGTCATGAAATTAGATAAAAATGATGTACTTGAATTCTCGAGATCATGTTTAAAACCAATAAGTCATGTATTAGGTCAAAAGTCAAAAATCAGTCATTCTAATCAAAACCCCTAATTTTAACCATTTTACCCTTTTGATGAATTGAACACTTTTCTCAAGGAATTGTGATCTAAATTTGATCAATTGATGAATATGCCTTCAAAAGGTTGATATTGGTCAAAAATCTTGAAGTTTGACTGTAGGTTGACCACAGTTGACTTTTTACCCAATATAGTTGATTTTCAGTCATCAGATCAATTGCTTGAGCAAAATTGTGATCCAAGACTTGAAACTTGGCATGAGTATTCTGGGAGGTCTATAATGATCCATGAAAGTAATTTATGGCATTAGAAGTCTAATTGTCCTTGTGAAAATAAAAAACCCTAATTTGAGTCTCAGTTCTTGGGAGATGATTTGACCTAGCCAACACTTGTGCAAACTTGAGCTATTGAGAATTGTCTTGAGAAAAGAGAGGGAAAATTTTTAGGTACAATAGCTTCCCCTGTTCAATCTTCTTAAACCTGAAGAGTTATATTGGCAGGTGTGATCGGTGGATCTGGAACTGACTGTTTAACGCTGGTTTGCGAAATGTCGCGGAAGCAAGAGTCGCCACCGTCTTTTATTTTCTCCAATATGGAAAGGACAAAAGCACAGAAAAATTCCTTATTGAGATTAGTTCTCGGTTCGGGAGGTAGATTTATAGAAAGGGAAGGTGTTAGCACCCTTTCTATCCATGGTTATCCATGGGCTCTTAGATACTTGCTCATTGTGTTTTCAAAAGTGTTTGCTTTTCAAGTGTGAGTGGGTTTGAAAAAGTTCCGTTTAAAATTTCAGTTCGACTCTTGTATCAGTCCTCAAGAGTGTTTGAAAAGTTGTTTTTGAAAGCTTTTTGAAAAGTGTCGGTGTGAAAAGAGTTTTGATTTGATTTTGAATAGAGTAAGTATCTACGAGTCATCTACCTACCCTAAGGAATTAGTCTGTGTAAATGTCCTTAAAGTAGTGCCATCCCACCATTGAGAGGTAGGTAGCACCACCGTTGGAGGTGTTCGGTGAGTCGCCACTGACTTGATGTTTTGCGTTTTGATCGCATTTGTGCAGATAGCAAGAGTCGCCACCGACTTTTCTTTTATCCAAAAGGAAAGGTGAAAAAACCTTTCGAGATTATTTCTCGGGTTCGAGGGGTAGATTATGAAAAGGGAAGGTATTAGCACCCTTTTCATCCATGGTTATCCATGGGCTCTTAGTTACTCGTTTAGATCACTTGCTTTCATTTGACAGTGTGCTTTTGATGTGGGATTTGAAAGTATTTTGAAAAATCTATTTGTAATGGTTCTCGTTTCTATAAGAACGCGTACAAAGTTTTGTTTCAAAAAGTGGTTCAAAGATGTGTTTGTGAATTGTGTTTCGAAAAGTGTTTTGAAAGGATGTTTTGTAATGGTTCTCGTCTCTATAAGAACGTATAAAAAACGTCTTGTCTTTTTAAAAATGTTTTGAAATGAAAGTGTAGGTGTAAAAAGTTTTTATCGTGAGCAAGCGAGTAACTAGGAGCGAATCTATCTACTCGAAAGGTCTTAAATTGTTCTTTTCTTCCTCCTTTTAATGGTACTATCTTACCATTAATTTGGTAAGAAGTCCCATCGTTGGATGTGAAGGGACAGGCGCGGGTCAATTTTACAATCATCGAAAGCAACTTATGAGACGCTTTAACAATTTTTGTAAGGAACGAGATCGTTTTATCGAAGGCAACATCGGGGGTCATCGAGGGACTACGATTTTTTTATCGAAGGGTCATTGCTAAAGCATCCCATATTCGAGGGACATAACTGTATTTCCAAGGCAACGAGCGAGGTTACCCTAGAGGTGCGCGTGTGAAAAAGTGTGTTGGTTTCAAGTTATTTTATTCTTTGATTAGGTTATCTAGCGATTGATTTTTGAATCTTGCCATACACGCCTAATTACTATACAGTATAAGGAAAACAATAAATTGCGGGAATTGAAATTCTACGCTATTACAAAGTGTTCGGGAATGGGGGTACAATTCTTACAAATGGGGATGAGTCAAATGCGACAGCAAGATCTAAATAACAAGCAATACAACCAAATCGAATTTTGCGCGATTAATTAAAGCTACAATAATCCATGAAAATAAAATTAACCAATGAAAAATGGAAATAAAATTTTATATATTTACTTGTAAGAAAAAAAAAGAAGATATTATTTAAAGAAAATGTTTAACTAAAGAAATTAAATCAAAGTGCATATATTTTTTTTCTATCTTTTAATATTTTTCATGATGAAAAGAATGAATTAATCCTATGAAAGATTTATATTTTATATTTTTTTGAATAATAAAAAATAATAAATAAAGGCCAAAGATTAACCAACATAAATCAGCAAACCCAAACCCTAAAACAAATTTATTCATGGATTAAGGGCTAACACAAAACAATTAGGGTTTGGTCCATCTTTCTCATTCATGCGGCGTTGTTGTTCATCTTTTCCATTTGCTAAAACCTTCTAAACGTCCTCACTACCGTCCCTGTCTCACTTCGCGAATGAATTGCTCTCTTCAATAACCACCCACGCCTCTTTGTTACCGGAATACAACCCTCTCGTCTCCCTAATCTAACCCTAGCGATTTTGAAAAGGTAAGATTTTTGTTATTTTCAAAGCTTACAGATTTTCGTTAATCTTTCTATCTTTGTTGAGTTTCCTAACCTTTTGTTCTTTAGATGCAGAAATTGCTTATGGAAGTATGAGAAAGAGGAAGAACTCATACCTGTTAGAGCTTTACAATTTCTCTCTTGCCTTGTTATTCTTGTGATTTTCTGCGAAATTGGAAAGGAGAGGCGAGACTGAGGACGATATTCAGTGGTGACAGAGGATTTACGAGGGAAAGAGATGAGGATGGGAGCGTGGCTTTTTGGTTTGTTGGTAACTTTTTTTGTTTTCTGTGTTATCAAATTTTGAATGATGATTATCAGTTTTTCTGAATTTTTTGTGATGGCTGTTTGGTTCTGAGTTTTGATGATGGTTATGTTGTTCTGAATTCTTGATGAAAGTTAACAGGTTTTGGGATTTCTTTGTGATGGTTCTGTTGTTCTTGCTCTTGATGATGGTTAACAGTTTTGGGATTTTGGTGGTTTCTTACTATGTTTGTTGTTCTTGATGATGTTTAACAGTTTTGGGATTTTAGTGATGGTTATTGGTTTTTGAGTTTTGATGATGGTTAACAGTTTTGGGATTTTGGTGATGGTTCTGGTTTTTGAGTTTTGATGATTGTTAACAGTTTTTGGGATTTTGGTGATGGTTCTAGTTTTTGATGTTTGATGATGGTTACTGTGTTTGTTTGAGTTTTGATGATTTGTTCACCGTGTTTTCTCTTTTTCTCTTCTGGTTTTTTTTTGGATCGCTCACACTTCTGTTATATTGACCTCTTCTAATGTTGTGACCTCTTGGCCTTTGGTCTCTACAACAGGTTTTTGCTTACAGCAAGTTTTTTTTGGTTTTGTTTTTTAGCAGTTTTGATGATTCTGGGGTTTACAGTAGGTTTTTTGCTTACAACAGGTTTTTTCTGATTTTGAATTTTAGCAGTTTTGATGATTCTTGGGTTTACAGCAGCTCTTCTTTTTTTGCAACAGAGCTTTTGCAGGATGTGCTTTGAAAGGGGATTTCTGTAGCCTAGGTGACCTCTTTCCTCTCTTCTCTCTCAATGACTAAAAAAGAAATTTTCTCTTTTGCTTATTTTACCATTCTGAAAGGTTTGCAGCACTTGGAAAATGATTTTACCTTGTTTCTTGAGCAAGTTGACCTTCTATTTTGTTTGATTTAGCTATTTGTTTTATTTGCCATACTGTTGCCTCGTTTTTGCTTATGATGATGCTGTTGGTTTGGACTATTGTAATGCTGTTGTTTGTTTAGTTTGTGATGCTGCTGTTGTTTGGACTATTTGTGATGCTGTTTGTTTGGACTGTTGTAGCATTTTGTTATTGTAGCATGCTCGCAAATTTCTCTTCTTCTTTCTTTTTGTGAACCAAGAAGGGCAACCTTCTTGTGATTTGCAACTAGGGGAAATAGGTTGTGATGAAATAAATAGTATTCTGATTCCACATTGCAAACCTTAATGATGAATTTATGAAATAACTTTTTTTTTGGAAAATTCCTTGTTCATGCCCATATAATTTTGTACTAATCATGCTTTCTTTCTCTTGTTTTCATGTGAGCAAAATTGGAGATGACGAAGCAAAGAACGCAAGAAATCCGTGGCAAACATGGAAGTCTTGGAGATAAGCAAAGGAATCTGATATGACTTCAGTCTTCAAGCAACTTAAGCATATATTAGTTCTCTTAGGCCAAACATTCATTTTGATTTTCTTTGTAACTTAGAAAGATCATTCTTTTATTTTGATGTATTGTATCCAATAGTTGTACCAATTTATCTTTAAATACAATAAGTTGTAAAACATAAAGTATTAAAAGAATAAATTGTTTTGTAACAATCTTGGACGGTGTGTTTGAAATTGGAGAAAATCTTGAGTTGTAGCATGAAGTATTCTGGTGTCATTTTATAACTTGAAATTCTTTATCAACAACAATTTGTAATTTCTCTTCGCATCCTAATTGATTTTTTTTTAAATTCCCAATCAGGATATTTGAAATAAAATGCTCCAGTCTGGTAACTTAAATTCCAAATAATCCCAATAACTTTGTAACTGCATTTCAAACAAACACACACTGTGTACTCCATTTCCTAACAAAAAAAATGTTTTAAGGACCTAAATCATCTGGTCAACCTGGATCCCAAAATCATGATTGTCCTAAATGACAGTCTTAACCTCCATCTCTTGTCCTAAATAAACCATGCTCTGAGAACAAACATTATCCTTTCAGTAAACTGTGTTTAAGAAAATTCAAAAATCAATCAAATGCCTTGCAATGATTTGATAATTTTAAAGTTTTCCAAACTCAAATTTCTTCCGATTCTTTGAAGATAAACTCGTGAGCGACATCACATGTGACCATGAACAAACATAATCGTCTCAAAATCTTGTAGCTTTAAGAAATCATAAATACAAACTTGAGGAAGCATGAAGACCTATGAAGGCCAATTGGATCTTTGAAAACTCATTTTCTTTTGATAATTGCAAAAAACCCTAATTGCTGGTTTACTGCCCCAGAAGAGAAACTGTTTGGTCGGTTTTTGAGCCAACTTGAATATCCGAGAAACCCTAGGGTTGTGTCTTCTATGAAAAATGAGAGGTCAAATTTTGGGGTACAACACATAGCCTCTTCAAGACCCATGGTACAAGCTTCATACTCCTCCATGTAATTGGTACAATCAAATCTCAACCTCGCGGTAAAAGGGACATAAGACCCATGGGGAGTAATAATCACAACACCAATTATTTTCCCATAAGCATTTACAGCTCCATCAAACACCATACTCCATCGGGATTCAGGATCAAGACCTTCCTCGGGAAAAGGCTCATCATAATCTTTAACTTTCAAGTACATTACATCCTTATCTGGGAAATCATACTTAACAGATTGGTAATCATCAATCGGCTAATGAGCAAGGTATTCTGACAACACACTACCTTTAATAGCTTTATGAGTACAGTATTCGATATCATATTCAAACAACAACATCTGCCAACGGGAAATTCTTCCAGTAAGAGCAGGCTTTTCAAAAATACACTTGATTGGATCCATCTTAGAAATCAACCAAGTAGTGCGATTCACTATATATTGTCGTAAATGCTTTGCGGCACAAGCCAATGCACAACATGTCTTTTCAAGCATAGAATACCATGACTCATAGTCAATAAATTTCTTGCTCAAATAATAAATGGCATACTCCTTTCTTCCTGTTTCATTTTGTTGTCCCAAAATACAACCCATAGAGCTATCCAGCATAGTCAGATACATAATCAATGGTCTTCCTTCAATAGGATGGAGCAAGATATGAGGTTAAAGAAGATACTTTTTAATGTTTTCAAATGCCCTTTGGAAACCATCCGTCCATACACAACCTTGATCTTTCTTCATAAGCTTGAAGATTGGTTCACATGTTGAGGTCATATGGGAAATAAACCTGGAGATGTAATGTAAACGCCCGAGGAAGCCTCTAACTTGCTTTTCAGTTCTTGGTGCAGGAATTTCTTGAATTGCTCTAACTTTATCAGGGTCAACTTTGATTCCTTTTTGGCTGACAATGAAACCTAGCAACTTTCCTGAATGAACACCAAAAGTACACTTATTCGGATTCAAGCGGAGATGATACTTCCTCAAACTCTGAAACAACTTCAACAATTCTTCCATATGCCCTTCCTCAGTCTGAGATTTGGCAATCATATCATCAACATATACCTCGATTTCCTTATGCATCAAATCATGGAATAAGGTTGTCATAGCCCTCTGGTACGTTGCACCAACGTTCTTCAACCCGAAGGGCATCACTCTATAACAGAATGTTCCTCAGGGTGTAATGAACGTTGTTTTTTCCATGTCCTCTAGAGCCATCTTAATTTGATTGTACCCGAAAAATCCATCCATGAACGAGAACACTTTTAATTTTTATGTGCTATCTACCAACATATCAATATGTGGCAGTGGAAAATCGTCTTTTGGACTTTCTTTTTTTAGATCTCTATAATCAACACACATGCGGACTTTTCCATCTTTCTTAGGTACTAGAACAATATTAGAAATCCATTAAGGGTACACTGATGTCACAAGAAAACCAAGATATATTTGTTTCAAGTCCTCCTCTTTAATTTTTACTGCCATATCATGGTGAGTTCTTCTTAACTTCTTCTTGATAGGTGGACATGGTGAGTTCAATGGAAAATGATGCTCCACAATATTGGTGTCCAACCTAGGCATGTCTTGATAAGAACAAGAAAAGATATCCACATATTCCTTCAATAACTCAATCAACCTGCTCTTCACATTGGGATGAAGCAGTGCCCCTATCTTAACTTCTTTCAAATCTTCTTCTGAACCCAAACTAATCTTTTCCAACGAATCTTTGTATGGTTGAATGGTATTCTCCTCACACTCAAGCAACCGATAAACTTCTTCTAGAATTTCAGTAAACTCTTCTTCTTCTGCCACATACATATGATATTCAAAGTTGGGAGAGGGTGCAGGGTCGTTGTATTCAACAGTTTTTTAAATTAATTTGCACATATGATTATGATTGATTTTAGAAACTGACCAATGTACAAGTGATTATGCAGATTTATTTATGGTTATCATTTATTTTGAAAGGTTTTTTCGGATTACAATTTCCAAGGAAAAAGCAACAAATAAAACACAATTGAAAAAAAAACAACTTTTATTAATGATTTTGAGAATCCAAAACAAAATACACGCCGGTACAATATCACTTTCACCTTGGGCAGGGTGAAAGGATTTTTTTTTGAAAAGATAAACAAAACACAAATTACTTTGAAATTTGAATACAAGAAGGAACATCCACAATGATCCAATTCTGAACCCTCACTCCATGCGTCACGAAATTTAGAATATCTTGCTCTGGTTCATCCTCAAGGATAACATTGATCTTTGGAGTAGTTGGGTGGAGATATCCTGCAATGCGAAAGATGTCTTGGTACTTGTTGAAAGCAGACTTCGGCTTCACAGTCTCATTTTTATTATTCTTTAGGGAGAAACCCAAACTAATCTGATTCTTATTCACAGGTAGATAAATAACTTGGCCCCACACCTTGCTAGGGCTATTCTGCACTACCTGTCAAGCATCTTTAAGCAAGGTGATAGAATTATCCTTCCACCTTCTTAGGTTCAGCTCTGGTTTCAACAACCTTCTTACCATGGTCAACATCTCCTCGAAAGGTAGGAGCAAAGACACGCCCGATACGGGTCACCCAACTAGCCTCAACAATATTCTCCACATGGGACAAAGGTTGTATAGGAATTTCCACACCATCTTCTAGGATAGTGCCATTGTACTTATAAGGTACAACTTTATCTAGTTCATATGGGATAGGTCCAGGTAGACAAATAACAACAGGAGTTACAACCGATTTGTTACAGTATGTAATCTCTACAGGAGTGGGAATGTCAAAATTTGGTACAATGACACTTACCCCCACCTCTTCAGCATTCTCAAGAGTCATAGAATCATTGTCAGACAAAACACCCTCATGCCCAGGCTCTGACTCGTTAGAAGAAAATAACTCGTCAGCAGAAACATACGCATCATCATAATCTTCAATCACATTAATATCTTCATATTCAACCATTAGCCTGATAATATGGATAAGACCTTTATCCATCATCTCTTGGAGGTCACCTCACCTTATCGCATCCATGAATATCGGTACTACAAACACTACAAGCGGAATTTTCATTTGTATAATAGCTAAACTCACAGAGATCAGCATGCATCTTCATTAAATCACCTCTAACCAGGTTGATATCAAAGATCCTGAAGTCTCCAGGATAACCAACAACCATATTCACAATACCTCCACCTCCATGCTTGGGTAGTGGATTAGCTTTCACCTTAGGACCTACATATTTAAAAGACAATAGACCATATCTTACCCTTTTCTGAACTTCAGAATTCAACGGATATCAACTTTCAATATTGTTCCCAGAGGCTCCTTGATGAAAAGCACAAGTCTGATCAGCTTTACAATACCATGGCAAAGTTGGAGGTATAGCAGGAGGAGGCCTAGTCTGCACCAGATTCTTCTAGATCAAAGCCGACACCAACTATGCATAACTCATTGGGATATGATCAAAAGCTTCTCTCTTCTGACCTTGCCCTTGATTAAATTGAGGAGGTGCTCTCTGATACGCAACAAAAGTCAGAGCTACATTGACAATTGGAGTTACTGAAGCAACCTATTGTTGATGTTGATGACGTCTTCTCAGAGGCCTAATCCTTCTTTCTTGAACAAAAACATTTTTCTCTCCTTATTTCTTTCTAGAAAACCCATATGATGGCTTCTTTGTTCCACTAGAACCTTCATCTTTTGACAATCGTCCTTTTCTGATGATTTCCTCTAGACGGACACACATACTTACCATCTCAGTGAAATCACTTGGTGCACTCGCCACCATTCTTTCGTAGTAAAATGAACCAAGGGATTTTAGGAAGACCTTAGTCATTTCTTGCTCTCCCATCGGGGGTACAACTTGGGCTGCCATTTCGCGCCAATATTGCGTATACTCTTTAAAAAACTCCTTATCCTTCTAAGCCGTTGCTCTCAATTGGTCACAGTCAGGTACCATAAACATGTTGTACTTATACTGATTGATAAAAGCTTCACCTAAATCATTGAATGTATGGATGTTGCTACTGTCCAATCCCATGTATCATTTCAAGGCAGCACCTGTAAGACTGTCTTGGAAAAAATGAATAAGCAAGCGTTGGTCATCAGTACGAGTAGACATTCTCTTGATATACACCATCATATGATCACGGGGACACGAATTTCCCTTGTATTTCTCAAACTCTGGCACTTTAAATTTTGCAGGCACTTTCACATTTGGAACCAAGGAAAGATCACTGACTTCTGGCCAAATAAATCTTTTCCTCTGAGAGCCTTCATTTCTTTTTGCATTTCTTTGAACTGATCCTCAAAGTTATCTATCCTGTCATGGAAACCCAAACTTTCACTTGGTGGAGGAACATGATGATAAACCTCATCATTAATAACAAGGACCGCATTTACCACAGGAGGTGCAGCACGGTGGATCTCCTTATTAGCAACAGGAGTAATGTGCACCACAGGAGGGGAAGAAACCATAACTAGTTGAACAAGATGAGAAACTTGAGCAGTAGGGTTATATTCTTCTGGCATGTAACCCTCAGGCATTCCCCATAGACAATCGGGAGGCATGTGATACTTAACAGAGGTAACAACCGGAGTAGTAAAGACGGGAACTAACATGACCTCAGAAAAGACCGTTGCTTGTTGTGGTTGAGTAGCATAAGGAGACGGAGGCGGTGGTGGCTGATTCTAAGCAGCCACCAATGACTCTACCAAAGCAGTCAGATTAGCCATTTCGGCTCTCAAAGAAGTAACTTCTTCGCGCAGCTCGTGATTCTCTTGTTCATGGTTTTCCATCTTCTTTTTGAAATTGGCTCGAGTGTTGTATTGGTGAGACAATTTGTTTATGAAGACCAAAGGACCTTGAGTAAGACTTCCAGGAAATTCATGAAATGCAAAATAAATGAAAAATGATGCATGACATGCAATTCAAATGCCATGTTCCAATTTCCAAGAGTTTATACATTTTGGTTCCTATTATTAGGCCATGATGTTTTTCTTAACATTGTTCATTTTTTTAGCGGCTTAACAATTGGAATCAAAGAAATGATGCTTGGAAACAAAGTAACATGTATGCTAGTAGCAACATTAACATGTTATGTATGCAAACATATGGGATCAAAGCTCTAACAACTGGATACCTGCTGAACTGATAACAAAGTTATGATCACATGTAAAAGGATCAAAGGTTTAGACCATTTCAGAATACCAAAGAACCAAGTATCGAAGATCAGCATCTGTACCTCTAAGAATGATTTCCCACCCCAGCTCACGGGTAAACTCTAATCAGAACAAGGTCCCTAATCAGAGTAAGGAGTTCTCCATCTGAACACCTCGTCTATGCACAAAGGGCACAAGACAAAAGGCATTGTTAAGAAAACCTCGTGTGAGTGTGGCATCCCATGCCTCCTCATACGTATCAATGAAACACGGGATTCGACATAAGTATTCATCTAACCTATGTGTTACTGGCCTGGGTAATGGGTCTTTTACCTTATGTAACACCCTCCCAACAAAGAAACACAAGATCCAGCACATCAATAATAACCAGTATATGGAAAGCGATAAAATGAAATGCATACATATTCTCAAATATATATAAATGAATAAGCTGAAGTGACTCACGGGATGGACCAACAATTGGTCAATCTATCCCTAGCAGAGTCTCCAGCTGAAACTATTAGAAAAATAACCTCAGATGGAACAAACAGAGTCACCACCTAACTTTATTTATCCCAAAGAATAGGGAAAGGAAAATATAGAGAAAAACATTGGTATCCGGAAAAGAACACAGTCTCGCAACCAAATCTCGGGTAAGGGAGTCGATTACGCAAGAGGAAGGTATTAGCACCCCTCACGTTAGTGGTACTCCACAGGATCCACTCTTGTTATTCTAATCTAAAGGGTTTTTTCTATCTAAAAGGTGATCAAACTAAATGGAAAATGCATGCAAAAGAAAACATGGGGAAAAGAAGGAAATATTTACAAAGTTTCGCTCGGTTGAGCCCCGCGACCAAATGCCTAAGTATCCTTTTTAAGGAATCAGAGCACCATAGTTTGGCTCAATAGTTTCCGTTTGTTTTGTATTTTTTATAGATAATGCCGCTTTCGCATCCTTATGGTTAGGATTGAAATCCGTGCTTGGCGTTGCATCTCGTATAGAGACTCAAGCTCGGCCCCTCGCACACTTAGAATTTCCAAGTTATTCAAATTTGAAACAACACATCCTTATTGAAAAGGTTTTAAAAGAAAAAGAAAGTCCGAAGATGAAAATATTTGCGTTGGTGGGTGTTTTTTTACCTTGAAAAAGGATTTGAGAGGTCTTAGATATTTTACACATTTTCCAAAGAAAAAGGTTTTAGTTTTAGTTATGCAAAAGGGGAAGAGGACTAACCTATTTCTATCCCTAGTGTTACATACAACGATGGCCCTAAATGTGAGGTTTCAAAGGGAAATTTCTACCTATATTAGCATTCATGGATAACAATCCTAATGTCTAACTTGCATCGGAAACGAAACAAGCGATTCTTAAGGGAGCATGGTATATACAAGAAGAAAAAACAAACAAACAATCAACAAGCTCTGACAAAGAGAGCACATACAATGCATGAGTAGTGCACACTAACTCAAATCGAAAGACCTAACCAAGATATCGAATCATCGAGATAGGTAATAGAGGGGGGAGTTCTTGACCATAGATATCTCATCTAGTAAAGAAGGTGTAATGAAAGATACTCTTAACCAAGGTATCATATCACCAAAGCAAGAAGTAAATTGAATGGGGAAGTGAGTGTCCAAAGCGACTAAGCACCTAACCAAGATATCAAGAATCGAGGTAGAAGATAGAAGACAATATGAACAAGCACGAAGCATCAACGTCGCCCGATGTGAGCTAAAGAAAAAATGTGGGAGATTGGTTACATATACCTCTATTCCACTTGACCCACTTGATAACAAGAGCAGCACGATTCGAAGCATCAACGCACGGTGCAAGCTACGAATGACACGGAATAGAAATGGTGGGGTCGATCGTGGACCATCTGCTCGCCTTGCCTCCTTTTGAGGAATTATCAATGGGTAATGGGAATGGGATGCCTCTTTGAGGTCTTTGGGCACAAATTTAAATATGTGGAATGCCTACTTTGAGGTAGGTATTTAAAAAACCACGAACACAATTAGCAAACAAGTGCGAAATGCCTTTTAAAGGACTTTAAATAGAAACTTAGAGCATACTCTCTTTATTATCTTACTTCTCATGATATCTAGAAAGCCGTAAGGAATGCATTTCTATTCCAACTTCTCATGGCATCAGAAAGAGGTAAAATGCGGAAAGATAAACCAGAATCAGTGTAATACCAAACAGATAAAATGTTTATTATACAGCAAGCAAGAAAAAGCAGAAATACTCTGGAAAACTTTGCATAACCTAACATCAACAACATAATAGTCAGAATATGCATCGATCAATAAAGCTCAATGAGAATGCGTGGCATATGCGTCAGACGCATCCTCACATTAAACAAAAGACCTGCACACATATTCACATCCATACAAAATGCACACAATGTATATTTTCTCACGAAATGAGAATCAAGATAAATCGATTCGGAAGCGAATCCACAAATAAAATAATTTTCAATCAAATAACCAACACTTAGTTACATGATTGAAAGTTCTCACAATGTACCTTGCATAAGTCAACAAACACATTAGTGATAACAAAAAACTGCAATCGAAGTTATGTAGTCTCAACACAATTCAATTTATGATTAAATTATTAAGAAGTATAAGTTAAATGCATTTTAGAAGTATAAACTCAAACTCCAGATAGAATTGTGTTACAAAAATGAGTGCGCAAAATGTCGAAACAGAATTGCACGAAAATCACACGGTAGTCTCCAAACCAACCAAGAAGATCTCAAAGAAAAATAAAAACAATAATCATCAACCGGTAGGTGAGCAAGGTACTCTATCAACACACCGCTTTTAATAGCCTTCTAAGTATGATATTCAATATCATATTCAGACAACAACATCTGCCAACAGGTAATTCTTCCAATAAGAGCGGGATTTTCAAGGATATACTTGATTGGATCCATTTTGGATATCAACTAGTTAGTATGATTCAACATATATTATCGCAGACGCTTCGCAGCCCAGGCCAAAGCATGACATATCTTTTCCAGCATAGAATACCGTGACTCATAGTTAGTGAACTTCTTTCTACAATAATAAATTGCATATTTTTTCTTCCCGTTTCATCTTGTTTTCCTAAAATACAACCCATAGAGTTATCCAACACAATTAGATACACAATCAATGATATTCCTTCAACGGGAGGGAGCAAGATAGGAGGTTCAAGCAGATATTCCTTAATACTTTCAAAAGCCTTCTGGAAATCATCCATCCATACACAACCTTTATCTTTCTTTAGAAGCTTTAAGATTGGATCACAAGTGGCATTCATGTGAGAAATAAAACTGGAGATGTATATCAAACGTACAAGGAAACCACTAAATTTCTTTTCAGTTCTTGGTACGGGCATTTCTTTAATTACCCTAACTTTATCAGGATCATCTTCAATTCCTCTTTATCTGACAATGAAACCTAACAATTTTCCAGAGCGGACACCAAAAGTACACTTATTTGGATTCAAGCGGAGACGATACTTCCTTAAACGTTGGAACAATTTCAACAAGTCCTCTAAATTCCCTTCCTCCGTCTGAGACTTGGAGATCATATCATCAACATATACTTTGATTTCCTTATGCATCATATCATGGAATAGGGTTGTCATAGCCCTCTGATTTGTTGCACCAGCGTTCTTCAACCCGAAGGGCATCACTCTAATATAATCTTTACTGGCGGACATTCTGGTCTCAACGATAAACGATGCTCCACAATATCGGTATTTAACCCAAGCATATAATTATGAGACCAAGCAAGGATATCCACATATTCCTTCAACAAATCGATCAACCCACTCTTTACATCAGGATGAAGCAGTGCCCCAACCTTAACTTCCTTCAAATATTCTTCAGAACCCAAGTTAATCGTCTCCAACGACTCTTTATACGGCTGGATAGTATTCTCCCCGCACTCAAGAAACCGAGAAACCTCTTATGGGATTTCATCAAACTCTTCTTCTTCAGCCACATACACAGGATATTCGAAGTTGGGAGAGGACGCAGGGTTATTGTACTCAACTGGTTTTTTAATTAATCTTCACATATGATTATGCTTGATTTTAGAAACTATTAAATGCGACAAGTGATTATGCAGATTTATTTGCAGTTATTATTTATTTTGAAGGTTTTTTTTCTAATTACCATTTTTCAAGAAGAAGGCAGAAAATAAAACACAATTTGGAAATCAAAAACTACATTTATTAATGATTTTAAAATTCAAAACAAAAGCCATGCCCATACAATATCACTTTCACCTTAGGCAGAGTGAAAGGATTTTGAAAAAAAAAACAACAAAGACAAATTACTTTGATATGTGAATGAAATTGGGAACATCAACAGTGATCCAATTCTGAAACCTCATTCCATGGGTCACAAAGCTCGACATCTCTTGCTCTGGCTCATCTTCAATGATGGCGTCGACCTCTTGAGTGGTTGGATGGAGATAACCTGCATTGTGGAAGATGTCCTGATATGCACTGAAATTAGACTTTGGCTTCACCACTTCATTCTTATCTTTCTTTAGAGAAAAACTCGGACCTGTCATGTTCTTGTTTATGGGTGGATCAATAACCTGGCCCCACACACTTCTAGGACCTTTCTGAACTACTTGTTGTGCATCGCAGAGAGAGGTAATATCATCTTCATTCTTATTTATATTATCAATAGACAAAGCTTGGAGTTGAGGTTCAACAGCAGCTTCATCAACTTCCACAAGACAAAGAAGATAGATGGGATACCAACAAAGCTTATTTACCATTCACAATCACCACATTTCCTTCATAGAAAAACTTCAATTTCTGATGCAAGGTAAAATATCCATGACCTGAAAGGTGATATGAAACATGTGTGGACCTATATGTATGGGAAAATCCACTTCTCCAATGATATATTTCTTTGAACCATCGAAAGATTTCACTATAATACCATTGTAGCGCATAAGAGTTCCTTGATATTTGAGCTTCACTATCGTACTCTTTGGTATCACATTTAGAGCATAGCCATTATCTATTAGCAAATTAGATAAGGCGTCATTCTTGTAGTTCAAAGATATGTGCAAGGCCATATTGTGATTTCATCCCTCATCAGGTAGTTCATTATCAAAAAATCTCAAATTATTACAAGCCGTGATATTTCACACAACTCCATTAAACTGGTCAATCGAGACATCATGTTCAACAAAGGCTTGGTCCAAGACCCTCATCAGAGATTCCCGTTGAGTCGCACAATTCATCAACAAAGCTAGAATGGAGATTTTAGGTGGAGTTTGCAACAATTGATCCACAATCTTAGAATCACTCATCTTAATGATCTTTAAAAGATAATCAACATCCTTCTCCAAAGTAGAACCACTAGTCTGCCCTACTGCCTTCTTGGGTTCAGCACTAGTCTCAACAATCTTCTTACCAGAATTAACATCCCCTTGAAAGGTAGGTGTGATATGCTGGTAGAACCGACAGTTAATACTGATTTGCATTTTGTATTCACAAATGTTGTAGTAAGAAAGTATCGCCACCGATTTTTCTTTTATCCAACAAAGGAAAGGGTGAAAAGAACAGAAAAATACCTTTTTCGAGATTTTCTGAGTAAGGGGGTAGATTATGGAAAGGGAAGGTGTTAGCACCCTTTCCATCCATGGTTTTCCACGGGCTCTTAGGTACTTGCTCATTTTGAAAACTGCTTTCATGTTTGTGTGTTTTGAAAAGTTTGTTTGCTTTATGATAACTATTGTATCAGTCCTCAAGAGTGTTGATAAAGCATTTTTGAAAAGGTTTTGAAAGTGTAGTGTAAAAAGGTTGTTTTGAGAAAGTACTTAACAACTATCTACCTACTCGAAAAAGGCTTTTCTTTTCCTCCTTTCCTTTAGATAGTGTTATCCTACTATTAGTGAGTAGGTAGCCTTATCGTTGGATGTTGAGGGACTATCGAAGGGACGCTTACAGTCTGTGATACGGTGGGAGAACTGACTTTTTGTTTTGTGTTTGATCGCAAATGTTACGGATAGCAAGAGTCGCCACCGACTTTTCTTTTATTAAACAAGGAAAGGCTGAAAAGAACAGGAAAGACCTTTAGAGATGTTTTCTTGAGTTCGGGGGGTAGATTATGAAAGGGGAAGGTGTTAGCACCCCTTTCATCCATGGTTTTCCATGGGATCTTAGTTTACTCGCTAGATCACTTACTTTGTTCGAAAGTTATGCTTTTGTGTTGTGAGTTTTTGAAAGTATTTCGAAAAAAATGTCTTTGTAATGGTTCTCGTCTCTATAAGAATGCGTACAAAGTGTTGTCTTTTGAAAATGTTTCAAAATGAGAGTGTTGGTGTATAAAATGTTTTTGTTGTGAGCAAGCGAGCAACTAGGAGCGAATCTACCTACTCAAAAGGTCTTAGATGTTCTTTTCCTCCTTCTTTAGATGTTGCTATCTTACCATTGATTTGGTAAGAAGCCTCATCGTTGGATGTGAAGGGACAAGTGTGGTACATTTGTATAGTCATAGAAGGCAACCTATGGGATGCTTTAGTAATGTCGTTTTAAGGACTAGATCATTTACCAAAGGCAACATCGAGGGTCATCAAGGGACTACGATCTTTTATCGAGGGTCTTTTGCTAAAACGCCCATGTTCGAGGGACATGACTATTTTTCTGATAGGCAACAAGGTGGGATTACCCTAAGGGTGCTAGTGTGCAAGTGTGTTTGATTGCATGCATTTTAGTCTTGATTAGGGTTATCTATTTGTTGATTTCATATCTTGCCATACACATCCTAATTACTAGCATTTTATATTTGGGAAAAGCGTTAAATTGCGGAAATATAAAAATCCTACGCTATTACAATATTTTAGGGATGGGGGGTACGTATTTTACAAATGGGGGGTTGCAAGAATTTAAATCCTATTTAACTATTACAAACATATTAAAATGTACAACGTAAGAAAGAAAAAAGACTTTGTTTAGAAAATGGTTTCTTTTGTCTTAATGGATTTAAAAAGAGGAAATAAATTAGTTAGTAAAAAGAAAATATTTTCATATCTTTTTTATATTGATAAAAAGAGTATTAATATTGAAAATGATAAAAGGAAAATAAATGAAAGATAGAAACGGCGTGCTGCTGCAAGCAAAACAACAAGGACCAGAAGTTCTGAAGCCAGACGCGTTGTGACTAAAAAAGGAACGTTAGTGGAATCAGAAGTTCTGGATTGATACACTCTAAGGCCCTGCAAGAAACGTCAGAGGGAAAGGAAACAGAGGTTTTGGGTGGTATTCAGACAGTGAGCCAAAAGTCAGAAGTTCTATATTGTGCTAAAATAGTGAGTGAACATCAGAAATTCAGTGTGTTGTCAGCGCGTGAAAAATCAGAAATTCCGAGTGTTAAAACAGCAAGCAGAAGCATCATAAGTTTAGTGTGCTTAACAGTAAGAAAGACTAGAAGTTCTGTGTGTTTAACGTGTAGGGAGAACTCAGAAGTTCTGTTCTGTGCTAAAACAGTGAGTGAGCATCAGAAGTTCAGTGTGTTAAAACAGTGAGTGAGCATCAGAAGTTCTGTGTGTTAAAACAGTAAGAAATCCTAGAAGTTATGTGTGTTTAACGTGTGGGGAGAACTCAGAAGTTCTGTGTTGTGCTAAAACAGTGAGTGAGCATCAGAAGTTCTGTGTGTTAAAACAGTGAGTGAAAAAACAGGGGTTCTGTGCCACATTTCAACTCCTTCTTCATATTAATCAGCACAACAACAATTTATTCAGTATTTAACAAGCAGTAGGTCAGAAAGATAAAAGCACAACAATTTATAGAAGTTCAAATCCCTAATCTGAGCCTAGCCCTAATCAAGAAGTTCTGATCCACAGTTTTCCTACTTATGCAATGATATGGATAACATTAATACTGTGATATTTACATATTTTAATGATGTTCTGAATGAAAAGATGCAAAGTTAGAAAGACTTACCTTGAACCTAGAGCGTGGGCTTGGAACTTGAACTGCTACCTTCAGATGTTCTGGAATCAGCAAGAGCAACGAAAGAGAATATGCTAAGTTCTTTGACTCAAAGGGAAGAACAAGAGTTTGGTTTTCTATTTGGGAATTCTGGATTTTTGTGAAGGTTTCACAGTTTTCTTTTCTCTCTTTTGATAATTTTCTCTCTCCAAAAGCCAGCCCCTTGAATGTGTGATGGAGCAAATTATTTATAGATGGGTTTGTTGTGGTTTTAGGGGGAAAAACAAATGGGATTCAAACCTTTTTGGTATACTGTTTCATTGCTTTTTAATCACAGTTTTCGTATGCTAATTTGGTGAAAATATAGGGTTTAGGAAAAATGCAGGCGTGGACTAGATCAACGTTAATTTGGAGTGTTGTGGCAGCTGGTTGCAGGACTGCTATAGCAGTGCAGCAGTATGTTCAAACAAGGTTTTGGGGTTTTGTGATGTTCTGATCGAAGAAGACTAGAATGAAACTCGAAGGGTGATGCTCTGATCGAAGCATATGCTGAAGAGTCATGTTCTGATTAAAGAACTAAGTTCTGAACCATGTTTGCAACTTCTGACTGCACTTGCGTGGAGGCTGGCTCGGAAGTTCTGAAGTATCATATTCTCTTAACACTTAGAAAATTTTCTAAATGTTTATAAATTTGATTTTCTCAAAGTAATTTCAGACTTCTGATTTTTTGATGAACCAATTTCATGTCTTGATGAAATATAATTGTTGAAACTCAATTTGATCTAAAAGTCAAAGTTTGACTTTTCAGTGTGCTTTTGACCATTTTGCCCTTGTGGATGATTTTCTTGAAAAGTTGTAATTCAATACTTGGAACTTGATAGAAGCAAACCTGAGAGTCCAGGATGATCCTTTGAGAAATGAGAGGATAAATTTTGGGGTACAACAACTTCCCCTGTTCATTCTTCTTAAGCCTGAGGATGTTGATTGGCTGATCTGCCTTTCGTGATCTGAAGGTGGAAGATGATTGAACACTAGAGTACCCAGAAATTTGCATTCACATGAAGTAATACTGATTGGTGATATTGGGAATGGGCTTGCAGATGCCATCCAGAAAAGATCTGTTGCATAAGAGATTCCTTGGCGAGAATTCATGTACCTACGGTTGAGGAGGACTTCGCCGGGGAATTTTGATTTATGTCCTGGGAAGTAGAGTCTAGGAGCCTCGGTTGTCCATTACTATGTTAGGGAATTAACTCTTGATTGAGGAGGTGAAAGTAGAATGCATATCTGGTTAGGGTCCAGGCTGTACATAGGCTTACTGGGGAAATGTGAAATCGACCGTATCTGGTCGAGTCCGGGCCTTACAATGTTGTAAATTGTTGTCTGGAGATAAGGGAGAAGGAACCTGGATAGTATGGTTACTTTGAGATGAAAGCCTGGATAGTAGGTCCATGAGAAGGAACCTGGGTAGTAGGGTTACTTCGAGATAAAAGCTTGGATAGTAGGGCTATGAGAAGGAATCGAGGTAGTAAGGTTACTTCGATATGAAAGCCTGGATAGTAGGGCCATGAGAAGGAACCTGGGTAGTAGGGTTAATTCGAGATGAAAGCCTGGATAGTAGGGATATGAGAAGGAACCAGGGTAGTAGGGTTATGAGAAGGAAATGGGGGTAGTAGGGTTACTTCGAGATGAAATCCTGGATAGTGAGGCCATGAGAAGGAACCTGGGTATAAGGGTTACTTCAAAATGAAAGCCTGGTTAGTAGGGCTATGAGAAGGAACCGGGGTAGTAGGGTTACTTCGAGAAGACAGACTGGATAGTAGGGCTATGAGAAGGAACCTGGGTAATAGGGTTACTTCGAAATGAAAGCCTAGATAGTAGGGCTATGAGAAGGAACTGGGGTAGTAGGGTTACTTCGAGATGACAGCCTAGATAGTAGGGCTATGAGAAGGAACCGAGGTAGTAGGGTTACTTCGAGATGACAACCTGGATAGTAGGGCTATGAGAAGGAACCGGCGTAGTAGGGTTACTTCGAGATGACAGCCTGAATAGTAGGGCTATGAGAAGGAACCGTGGTAGTAGGGTTACTTCGAGATGACAACCTGGATAGTAGAGCTATGAGAAGGAACTGGGGTAGTAGGGTTACTTAGAGATGACATCCATGATAGTAGGGCTATGAGAAGGAACCTTGGTAGTAGGGTTACTTCGAGATGACAGGCTAGATAGTAGGGCTATGAGAAGGAACCTGGGTAGTAGGATTACTCCGCTTGATCATGTAGATTAGTTGACCCGTTTAATTTCGGGAACTGATTTTTTTTCATTAGCTGTCTGCAAATATGACATGTATAATTGCTGGAATTGTTGGTGATAACTGTCTTTCCTGAAAAGACAACAGGGTTAATCATATGCGATGCATGAAATGCATTGTGAGATGATGTTCTCAAAATAAATGAGATTATGCTGTACGTGATATGTGTGCACATGTCATAATGTATGAACATGAGATGTTATTTGTGACATATCCGAGTCTAGGAAAATAAATCCCTGATTGCTGCTGGAGAATATAACATTTCTGACTGTTGTAGAGAACTGTGGTTCTTCTACATCCGTTGGAGATGGTGAACGGAAATGACTGTGCCAGAGATTTGCTCTTTGTTGTTTGTGAATATTTTGCCAGGGAGAGACTTTGTTCGAGAATAGCTCTGCGAGGGAATGACTCTTGTTAAGCACTGTTGGGGATTGAGCTTCTGTATCTAGAGAAACAAACTCTGCTTGGGGAGATAAGAATTTATGATGATCTGCTCGCGATCATGTAATTCGGCTGGGGGATATAGATGTCAGGTTTCTGGATGACCCTGGCTAGGGAGATTAATTCCCGTTTTAAGAGAACTTATATCAATGCTTTGATTACCTTTACTCTGTGGGTAATACAGATGTTACAAGGTCGCATGTATTGATGCCTATGTTCCAAAGCTGTCTCTGCCCTGGTACCTGTTGGACAGAGTAATTGTCGAGTTTGACATTTTTTATTTTTGCCCCTGTTTCTCGAATTACGAGTAATTGTCTTTTGTTTCTTTATGTAAATGTTTATGAGCAGCGATCATATTTAAATGCATATGTCAAAAATAAATCATTGGGCGTTCTTGCAAAACAAAACAGAAAAAGAAAAACTCAAAGTTACTTATGAAAATGATTTTGTATTGATTTTTTGAAGTTGGCCTGTAATAGGCATTTTCGTACAAGGAGGTTGACGTTCTAGTAAGAGAACGCCGCTGTAAAAATAGAAGTTATACAATATTGTGTAAAAAGAAAACAACTATGTACAACAATCCCATTGGATTCCAATTCTGCTATCGCTACTATGTCTTCGAGCATCTCATCACTTTGCTGCTTGTCCGAAGCTGATTAGGTCGATCGATGTTGTTTGAGCTTGACAATTGATACTGAGGTCAAATCGAAGGGTGATCCAATGGGACATAATGATACACTTTTCATCCCTAACTTTTGCCTGGACCGCCCTTTCGGGTTTTCAGTCCACCGGGATACCCTTTTTTGCCCAAGTCGCCTTTTCAGGTTTTTGACTTGCTGGGTGTACAGATTTTTCATTTTCATCCCTTATTTTTACCCGAACCTTTTTGGTTCGCCGGGAAGCCCTTATTTTTGCCTAGGCCAGTCAACCTAGCGGGTCTTTTAATTAGGCGTAGTATCTTTTCACTATGTCTGCATTGACAAGGTGAGGAAGGTCGTCACCGTCCATGGCGGTTAGAATCATAGCTCCACCTGAGAAAATGTTCTTAACCACAAATGGCCCTTTGTATGTGGAGGTCCATTTACCCCTGGGGTCACCTTGCGGCAGTATCATGCGCTTGATCACTAGATCCCCAACTTGATACTCTTGGCGTCTGACCTTCTTGTTGAAAGACTTGATCATCCGTTTTTGATACGTTTGACCATGACAAATAGCAGTAAGTCTCTTCTCATCGATCAAATTCAGTTGATTAAGTTGAGTCTAGATCCAGTCGTCCTCGTTTAAACCTGCATCTTTCATAATCCTTAGAGAAGGAATTTGGACCTCAATGGGTAGGACTGCCTCCATGCCATATACCAGAGAGTAGGGTGTTTCCCCTGTCGACGTTCGTGCTGAGGTACGGTACCCATGCAGAGCGAATAGTAGCATCTCATGCCAGTATTTGTATGTCACTGCCATCTTCTGTATAATCTTCTTGATGTTCTTGTTAGCCGCTTCAACAACGCCATTCATCTTCAGTCTGTAGGGAGAAGAGTTATGATGCTGTATCTTAAACTGCTTACAGAGTTCGGTGATCATCGTGTTATTGAGATTCATACCATCATTGGTGATAATTCTCTCTGGAACACCATATCGACATATCAGGTTATGCTTGATAAATCGCGCCACAACATTCTTGGTAACAGTAGTAAAGGAGGCTGCTTCAACCCATTTCGTGAAGTAATCGATGGCCACTAGGATGAAGCGATGCCCATTGGAGGCAGTGGGCCTGATTTCTCTGATCATGTCAATGCCCCACATTGCAAAGGGCTATGGAGCTGCCAAGACATTCAAAGGAACCAGAGGCACATGCACCTTATCAGCATAAATTTGGCACTTATGACAAGTTCGGGAGTGCTAATAACAATCTGCTTCCATAGTGGACCAAAAGTATCCTGCCCGTAGGATCTTCTTAGCCATGGTATGTCCACTGGAATGGGTTCCGAAGGTACCTTCATGTAGATCTGTCATAATCCTTGTTGCTTCGCTCTTGTCTACACACCGCAATAAGGTAGAGTCATGATTGCGCTTGTAGAGGATTCCATTACTGAGGAAGAATTTTTCAGCGAACCTTCTTAGAAACTTCTTATCATTGACAGATGCCCCTTCAGGATACTCTTGAGCCTCGATATACTTATTTACTTCATGAAACCTAGGTTTGTCTGCCACCTCTTCAGTATCAATCTCACAGCAGTGTGCAGGTTCATCCAACCTTTCAATGGTGATTCGGGGAGCTTCGTTGTCCCACCTAACTTTAAACATAGAAGACATGGTAGCTAGCGCATCCGCTAACTGATTCTCCTCTCGTGGGAAATGTTCAAAAGTCACCTCCTCAAAGTGTGGGAGCAATGTCAGTACGTGCTCTTTGTATGGGGTGAGATTCGGATGCTTCGTATCCCATTCACCTTTGATCTGACTTATCACCAAGGCTGAATCCCCAAAGACATTTAGGAACTTGATCCTGAGGTCAATAGCGGCTTTGAGACCCATGATGCAAGCCTCATACCCCGCCATGTTGTTAGTGTAGTTGAAACATAATCGGGAAGTGAAAGGAGTGTGACAGCCCTCATGGGATATGATTACAACGCTGATGCCATTACGAAGTGCGTTCGAAGCTCCATCAAAGACCATAGTCCATAAGGATCCTTCTTCAGGTCCTTCATCTGGTCCAGGTTCTTCGTAGTCAGTCACCAGCATAATGTTCTCATCCGGGAACTCAAAATTCATGGACTGGTAGTCATCCACGGCCTGATGAGCCAAATGATCAGCCAATACACTCCCCTTGATTGCTTTCTGGGTTCTATATTGTATATCGTATTCGGTTAAGATCATCTTCCATCTCGCTATTCTTATGGAGAGTGCGGGCTTCTCGAAGATGTATTTGATTGGGTCCATTTTAGATATCAATAGAGTAGTGTAGGTCAACATATACTGTCTCAGTTGGCGAGAAGCCCATGCCAAAGCGCAACAAGTTTTCCCGAGCAATGAGTATCTTGTCTCACAGTCGGTAAACTTTTTGCTAAGGTAGTATATTGTATTCTCTTTTCGACCAAACTCGTCATACTGCCCCAACACACACCTCATTGAATTGTCTAGAACTGTTAAGTATAATATCAAAGGTCTTCCTTTAACCGGAGGCATCAGAATTGGTAGTTCTTGAAGATATTCTTTGATCCTTTCGAAAGCAGTCTGACATTCGTCATTCCACTTTACCACTTGATCTTTCTTCAGAAGCTTGAAGATGGGCTCACAAGTAGCAGTCAGATGTGAGATGAACCTGGCGATATAATTCAAGCGTCCCAAGAAACTTATAACTTCCTTCTCAGTACGGGGAGCCGACATCTCTTGTATGGCCTTTACCTTTGCGGGGTCTACCTGAATTCCTTTGTCACTGACGACGAAACCCAGAAGCTTACCAGACCTTACCCCGAAGGTGCACTTGTTCGTATCCAACCTCAACTTGTATATATTCAACATGTCGAATAACCATATGATCCAGGTGTTCCTCTTCAGTTTGAGACTTGGCTATCATGTCATCAACATAAACCTCATTCTCATGGTGAATCATATCGTGGAAAAAAGCGACCATGGCTCGCTGATAGGTTGCCCCAACATTCTTCAACCTAAAAGGAATTACCTTGTAACAGAAGGCGCCCCAATGTGTGACGAAGTTCGTCTTCTCCATGTCTTCAGGAGCCATCTTGATCTGGTTGTAGACAGAGAAACCATCCATGAAGGAGAAGATTTTATGCTGCGCAATGTTGTCAACCAGAACATAAATGTGGGGAAGTGGGAAGTCATCCTTGGGACTTGCCCTGTTCAGATCTTTGTAATCCACACACATCCGTGCCTTTCCGTCCTTCTTAGGTACCAGAATGATGTTAATAACCCACTGCGAATAGGAGGTGACAACTAAGAACCCTGCATCGAACTCCTTCATGACCTCTGCCTTGATCTTCTCTGACATTTCAGGGTGCATACCGTGGACCTTCTGTTTAATCGGAGGACAATCCTCTTTAGTTGGCAGACGATGTACCACGACGTCAGTGTCTAAACCAGGCATGTCTTCATATGACCAGGAAAAAATCTCAATGTAGTCGCGCAACATCTGTATGAACTACTGTTTGATCTTAACTTCCAGATTTGCGCTAATCTCGACTTCTTTTCTGTCCGTCTTTGTGCCGAAGTTTATCATCTCAACTGGCTCTTCATGAGGCTGTATATCCCTCTCTTCCTATTTTAATAGTCTAGCCAGTTTTCAAGGCACCTCACAATCGTTCTCACCTTCATCCTCGGCTTGGTTGATCGGATTTTCAAAGTCATAACTGGTAATAGCACGATTTTAATCAATGGGATCCAAAGTGGATATGGATCTGTAGTTTGATACGTGCGTGTGTGTAAGAGCATAGCTGAACTGATAAAGTAAAAACAAAAAAGAAAAAATAGAGAGCGCAAAATTTGTATGCAAAGAACGTCCAATGCTTCATTGATGATATATGAAATGACATATAATAACCCTCACAGATAGAACCATTGTGACTCAGGTAAGACATAAGACCAAATTTTTTAAAAAATTATTCATTACAAATTCAGAACATAAGTAAGATAATTATTGCGGAATAAAAGAAACTGGAATAAAATCTCTAGCCGTCCAGTTATTTGGTCCACCGTTGGTAGTCGGGTAGATCCAGCTGTCAATGTCAGGGTTTTCCTCACTGTCTTCAATAGCATTGACCCCACAATCGCTGATGCGTATGGGAGGTCCTCCAGCCCGAGCGCGTCGAACAACCCTTTGAGCCCCTGAAGTAAAGCCTAAACCAAATTTGTTTGTTTTGTGAGTAAAATCAGGGAGCCGTCACTAATTGGTAAACCCACCTTCCTCAACCACTGTTTTATTGTCCTCGAGAGAAGCCATCTTCAGAGGAGGTTTGGTACTAGCGGTAGTCTCGGTCGACGCTAAAATCTGGGGAACCTCTTCAAAGTTTTGACAAGGGGTCTCTATGAATTCCCCGTCTGTGATACGGTGGCAGAACCTACTGTTAATACTGGTTTGCATTTTGCGTTTTTGTTCTCAAAATGCCGCGGTAAGCAATAGTCGCCACCGACTTTTATTTCATCCAATTGGAAAGGAAAAAAGTACAGAAAAAATCATATTTCTAGATATTATGAGTACGGGGGGTAGATTATAGAAAAGGAAGGTGTTAGCATCCTTTCTATCCATGGTTTTCCATGGGCTCTTAGGTACTTGCTCATCTTTTTTTAAAATTGCTTGTGTATGTTCTTTGTTTTTGAAAAGTTTGACTGCGTGATAACCCTTGTATCAGTCCTCAAAGGTGTGACGAAGTTGTTTTGAAAGTTTGTTTGAAAAGTGCAAGTGTGAAAAGCTTTGATTTGAGCAAGTACCTACTAGAATCTACCTACTCGAAAAAAGATTGTTTCTATTCTTGCTTCCTTTAGACAGCGCTATCCTACTATTGAGAAATAGGTAGCACCGTCGTTGGAATTGTAAGGGTCAATTTGAAAGGGACGTACGATCACTAAAGCAATATTAGGATATCTTAGTAATAACCCTAGAGTCTTAAGATCATATTCGAGGCAACATTCCCGAGACAACATTTCTAAGGCAACAATCGAATGGGACGTTTTGATCTTTTTAGACTGGAGGGAAACCACTAAAACACCCTATGCTTAGTGATCGTTTACCGAAGGAAATCGAAGTGAGAGTATACCCTAAGAGTGATATGTGCGAGTGATCTGTTTTCAGTTATTTAATCTTTGCACATTAGGGTTTTCTAACCGTATTAATTTCTCATGCATTCTTGTCATACAATCCTATTAGCACACATCTAGACAATTAAATATTTGCGGGAATTAAAAATGCGAGAAAGTGAATCTACGCTATTACAAGGCTTCGAGGAGGGGGGTTAATTACATAGCCAAAAAACTCGGGGGAAAGCGATAAGTAAAAGTCCTAAATTAAACTATTACAAACCATGAACAGTTACAAAAATATTGTCAAAATAAATAATAAGCGCGCGATGAATCAAATACGAAACGACTAGGGTTTTGACCCTTGACTAAACCTATTGACGATTGGTTAAAAAATGTTTTTGTTTATTTAAAAAAATAATTCCATAGTTAAATTGAAAAGAAAATCCTAAATTCTAATTGATTTTAAATTAAGGAAAATTATAAATTCAATCTAAAACCTATTTTTGTATTTTTATTTATTTGAGAAAAAAATAAAAGCATTAGATCAAGAATTTAACCTAATTTGCTAATTAGTTTTATTTATATAAAAAAAAGTAAAAATTTCCCTAAGTTAAACTAAATTAAATTAAATTAACAAAATTACTTTTGATAAAAAAAGTCTAATTCTAAATTTTGATTTTCTTGATTTTATGATTTTTTATGAAAAAGAGTAATTAATTTCAATTAAAATAATTAAAAGAAAAAATTAAAAGAATAAAATAAAGAAAGAAAATTTAGAAATGGGCCTGGCATCATTAGCAATTCTGGGGGTGGAAACTAAATTTTTGGGCCCAACGAGGCTAAGGCCTGTTTGACTTTGCCAGATCTGATGTGCACGTTGACTTGGGGTACATTGTGGACCTTCAATGGAAAGGCATTGGATCTGGATGGAGAGGCCTTTGATGGTTGGATCTTGATGGCATATGGTGTACGTACGCTAATGCAACACGCTTGGTCACCTGTTGAAAAATAATATGAAACAAATATGGGACCTGGGGATCGAACCCAGGTCCTTATGCACGTTTCCAATACCTGCTTTCCAACTGAGTTGCCTTGCTTGTTTGTACATATAATAAGAATAAACAATATAATCAAATCACGTGGTGCATTAAAAAAACACGCTAAAATTCAAACCACCCAACCAGTGAGTGCCACGCATCGTCTTCTTCCCCAAACCGTCGTTTTAGCCTAAGATACTTTTACCTACAGACACCTTGCTGTAGGTACAGACATGTGCATCTTAAAAATTTCATATGCTCAAGATAAATGACCATGGCTGGTACCAATCAACTCGTCTCATCTTCACGAGCATCATGGTACCAGAATTAACGCCCAATTTTGCCTACATTGAAAAACCCTAAACAAGAACACAAAACCCTAACCATGGCAATTTCATGTACAGTCATAAAAAATGCAATTAAATGGAACGATTAGCTTGCAAACACGATGATAAACATGAGTATGGCAATCAAAATCGCTAAAGATACGTGAATTAGTGAAATCAGAATCAAATTTTTGGATAAACCGTGGGAGGCATGGAGCACGATTCTGGGCGTTTCAAGACCCGGGAGTAATTGGAATCCCTTCCTGGGGTGTCTGGGAAGGGATTGGTGCTCTTGAAATGCTTTGAAACTCCTTGTAGGTTGAAAACCGATTCCCATTTTTTCTTGAAATTTTAAGTTTTCTTTAGGTGTTTTCACGACTGCTCAACCTCTTTTCTTGCATTGGCTATGTTCTGTATATGTAATGCAACACATTAGGTCAACAAAAACGAGCTGAATCTTGGCCCATTATGCAGATTTGATTTGGTCTTTATCTTTGTAATATATCGTTCTATATCAAGCCAAATCATGCCAATTTTGGTTCAATTTGTTTTGCACGTTTTGGATATGATTTTCCAGCATAATTGGATTTGATTCCACCCAAAATCTGATCACAAAACAAATCTTTGATATTTTTTGCTATTTATTTGATTTAATGTGACTTTTAAATGATAAAAATCAAAATAAAATAAATAAATAAAGCAAAAGGTGTGTGGGTGCTGATTTGGATCGTGGACCATGTAATAAGCAAGATTCAATCATGAAAAACTAGGCCCATTTAACAAAAAAGCAAATTTGAGCACATTTGTCTTTTGGTAATTTTGCAAAAAAGGTCAACTTGGACTTTTTAGAAATATTAGGATGTCCCCTAAGCAACCCTTTTGGTCTCATCTTAATTGAGTCTTCCATGTTCATGTATGAAGCTTTGACCTAAAAAGTGTTTTTGTTGACTTTTCAAAATGACCGATAATGTCAAAATTCATATCTTTTTGTGAGTGCATATTCTGAACTTTGGAGCTGAGGATGAATTGTAGGGAGTGGCATCCTCTTCAAAATGAGCTTTGGATGAGTAATTTCTGATAAAGTATGAGAAAGTTATGCTTGGTCAAAGTTGAGTTGACTTTTCCTACAAAACCCTAATTTAGCATCTTTTGGGTTTTGATGAATTGTGAGCAATCCTTGAGGAATAATGATCAACCCTTGATCAAATGATGAATAATACTTAAAAATGAGGATGTTGACCAAAAATCTTGAAGTTTGACTGTATGTGGGCCACAGTTGACTTTTGGCCTACCATAGTTGATTTCCAGGCATTTGAGCAATTGACTGAGCAAACTTCCTCTGCAAGGCTTAAAACTTGACATGGATGATCTTGAGAACACATTACGGCCTTGGAAGGAATTTAGGAACCTTTGGACTCAAGCATCTTGATGAAAAATGAAACCCTAATTTGAGGTAGACTGCCTTAGGAGAGAGTTTGTCTGGTCAACTCTTGAACTTCCTTGAGAAATTTGGGGACCTCATTTGCCATGTGTTAAGAAAAATGGGAGGGAAAATTTTGGGGAACAAAATCTGCCCATGTTCAATCTTCTTAAACCTGAAGATGTAGATTGGTTGTCTTCCTTTCATGATCTGAAGGTGGAAGATGATTGGACACTAGAGTGCCCAGAAATTTACACTCGAATGAAGTAGCACTTGATTTGTGATATCAGGAATGGGCTTACAGATGCCATTTGATGGTTTCTAGAGAATTATCAGAGATGGGCTTAAAGATGCCATCTGAAGAGATGTCGGTCGCATAAGAGATTCCTTTGCAAGGACCCGTATACCTGTTGTCGAGGAGGACTTTACTGGGGAATGCTGGTCTCTGTCTTGAGAGGAATAGAATTTTAGGAGCTTCAGTTGTCCGTTACTCTAGTGGGGAATAATTCCGGTTTGGGAAGCGGAAGTGAACTGTGTGTTTGGTCAGGGTATATGCTGCACCACGACTTATGGGGAAATGTGAAACGAATCGTGTTTGATCGGGTCCCGATCTTATAGTGTTGTGGACTGCTGTCTGGGGATAAGAGAGGCAGAACCCGGATAGTAAGGTTATGAGAAGGAACCTGGATAGTAGGGTTACTTCGATGTGAAATCCTGGATAGTAGGGCTATGAGAAGGAACCTGGATAGTAGGGTTACTTCGATATGAAAGCATGGATAGTAGGGCTGTGAGAAGGAACCTGGATAGTAGGGTTACTTTGAGATGAAATCCTGGATAGTAGGACTGTGAGAAGGAACCTGGATAGTAGGGTTACTTTGATATGAAAGCCTGGATAGTAGGACTGTGAGAAGGAACCTGGATAGTAGGGTTACTTCGAGATGAAAGCCTGGATAGTAGGGCTCTGAGAAGGAACCTAGATAGTAGGGTTACTTTGGAATGAAAAGCCTGGATAATAGGGCTGCTTCGAAATGAGTTTGGGTAAAACTGCAGAGGGAACCTGGGTAAGGTTGTTCTTGTCGCGTCGATGATTACTCTTTTTAGCTTCGAGTGTTGATCATGGACCTGCTGGAAGTTGTTGATAATAACTGTCTTTCCTGAAAGAAATACAGGGTTAGTTATGTGCGATGCATGAGATGCATTTTATAATTACAATCTCAAAATAAATGAGACTATGTAATATGTGATGTATGCACATGTCATGATGTATGGACATGAGATGCTGACATAATAATCTGAGTTCGGGAAAATAAATCCATGACTATTGTTTGGAGAGTGTGAGAAATGGCATTCTTAACTGCTATAAAAAAACCATAGCTCCTCTACTTCTTTTAAGGATGGTGAACAAGGATGACTATGCTGGGGATTTTCCCCTTGGCTGGTGAATGTTCTGCCGGAAGAGACCCTGTCTGAGGATAACTCTGCGGGGGAATACCTTTGTTGGAGATGAGATACTCTATTGATAGATCTGCTTGTTTGGAGGAATAAACTCAGTTGGGGATGAATTTTCGTTGCTGGTGATAATGAATTATGTTGGAGATTGAATTTTTGCTTGTTGGAGAAATAAACTCTGCTTGGGGAAAGATTTATTGACTCATTCGCGATTGTGAACCTCAGCTGGGGAGAGTTATGTCTTGTTCGGGAAAGCTAACATCACCGTCTTTGGATACTTTTTACTCTATGGGGAGGGTATGTACCACTACTCATGTTCTCAAGTTGGCTCTATCCCGGTACCTGATGGGCTGAGTAACTGTAAGGTTCTGGCACTTCTTGTTTTCCCTGTTTCTAGAATTACGAGTAATCGTCTTTTGTTTCTTATGTAAATTTTTATGAGCAGCAATTATTTTCAAATGCATATATAAAAAATGAATCATTGTACGTTCTTGCAAAACAAAACAAAAAAAGAAAAAGAAAAAGAAATTGAAATTTCTTGTGAAAATGAATTGTATTGATTTTTGAAGTTGGACTGTAATAGGCGTTCTATACAAGAGGCTGACGTCCTAGTAAGAGAGCGCCGCCGAAAGATAGAAATTACAATTTTGTGTAAAAGAAAGAAAAACAGATATGTGAAACAATCCCATTAGGCTCCAACTCTGCTATTGCCTTTATATCTTCAAGCGTCTCATCACTTCGCTACTTGGCCAAAGGTTGATCAGATTGATTGGCGCTGTCTGAGCTTGATAGTTGATACCGAAGTCTGGTTGCGAGATGATCCAATGAGACATAGTGTTACGCTTCGGTCCCTAATTTTTTCCTGGACCGCCCTTTCGGGTTTTCAGTCCACCGAGATACCATTTTTTTCCCAAGTCGCCTTTTCAGGTTTTCGACTTGCCGGGTGTACAGTTTTTTTATTTTCATCCCTTACTTTTGCCCGAACCCTTTTGGTTCGCCGGGAAGCCCTTATTTTTGCCTAGGCCAGTCAACCTAGCAGATCTTTTGATTATGCGTAGTATCTTTTCACTATGTCTGCATTGACATGGTGAGGAAGGTCGTTACCATCCATGGTGGTTAGAATCATAGCTCCTCCCAAGAAAATGTTCTTAACCATAAATGGTCCTTCGTATGTGGGGGTCCATTTTCCCTTGGGATCACCTTGTGGTAGTATGATGAGTTTAATCACTAGATCCCCAACTTGATATTCTTGATGTCTGACTTTCTTGTTAAAAGCCTTGATCATTCACTTTTGATACGTCTGACCATGACAGATAGCAGTAAGTCTCTTTTCATCGATTAGATTCAACTGATCAAGTCGGGTTTGGATCCAGTCGTCTTCGTTCAGACTGGCATCCTTCATAATCCTGAGAGAGGGTATCTGGACTTCGATGGGTAGGACTGCCTCCATGCTATACACCAAAGAGTAGGGTGTTGCCCCTGTCGACATTCGTGCTGAGGTACGGTACCCATGAAGAGCGAATGGTAACATCTCGTGCCAGTCTTTGTATGTCACCGTCATCTTCTGCACAATCTTCTTGATGTTCTTGTTAGCCGTTTCGCCAGCTTCATTCATCTTCGGCCGGTAGGGAGAAGAGTTATGATGCTGAATCTTGAACTGTTTGCAGAGCTCAGTGATCATTGTGTTATTGAGATTTGTACCATTATCAGTAATAATCCTCTCTGGTACACCATAATGACAGATCATATTGTGTCGGATAAATTGCGCCACGATGTTCTTGGTTACTGTAGCAAAGGAAGCTTCTTCAACCCACTTTGTAAAATAATCAATTGCTACCAGAATTAAATGATGCTCGTTAGAAGCAGTAGGTCTGATCTCACAAATCATGTCGATTCCCCACATTTCAAAGGGCCAGGGAGCTGTCAAAACATTCAGGGAAACCGGAGGTACATGTACCTTATCAGCATAGACTTGACACTTATGACAGGTTCGAGAGTGCTGATAACAATCGGCTTCCATAGTGGACCAATAATATCCTGCCCGTAGGATTTTCTTCGCCATGGTGTGTCCACTGAAATGAGTTCCGAAAGTACCTTCATGTAACTCTGTCATGATCCTTTCTGCCTCGCTCTTATCTACGCACCACAGTAAGGTTGAATCATGGTTACACTTATAGAGGATACCATTACTGATGAAGAACTTCGCAACGAACCTTCTCAGAAACTTCTTATCATTGACAGATGCCCCCTCGGGGTATTCTTGAGCCTCAAGATACCTCTTTACCTCATGGAACCAGGGTTTATATGCTACTTATTCGGTCTCAATGTCACAACAATGTGCGGGTTCATCCAACCTCTCAATGGTAATCTGGGGAGCTTCATTGTCCCACCTAACTTTGAACTTAGAGGACATAGTAGCTAGCGCGTACGCTAACTGATTCTCCTCTCTTGGGAAATGCTCAAAGGTTACCTCTTCAAAGTGGAGCAATGTCAGCACATACTCTTTGTAAGGAATAAGATTTGGGTGCTTTGTATCCCACTCACCTTTGGTATGACTTATCACCAGAGAGGAATCTCTGAATACACTCAAGAACTTAATCCTCAGGTCAATAGCAGCTCGAAGATCCATGATACACGCTTCATACTCCGCCATATTATTGGTGCAATTAAAACATAATTGGGCGGTGAACGGAGTATGACATCCCTCAGGAGATATTATTACAGCGCCAATGCCATTACCTAATGTGTTTGAGGCTCCATCAACATACATAGACCGTCGGGATCCCTCCTCGGGTCCTTCATCCGGTTTAGCTTCTTCACAGTCGGTTACCGACATGATATTCTCATCCGGGAACTCAAAATTCATGGACTGGTAGTCATCCACGGCCTGATGCGCCAAATGATCCGCCAATACACTCCCCTTGATTGCCTTTTAGGTTGTGTATTGAATGTCGTGCTCGGTTAAGATCATCTGCCATCTTGCTATCCTTCCGGAGAGAGCGGGTTTCTCGAAAATATACTTGATCGGATCCATCTTTGATATCAACAAAGTAGTGTGAGTCAACATATACTATCTCAGTCGGCGAGCAGCCCATGCCAAAGCGCAACAAGTTTTCTCGAGCAATGAGTATCGAGTCTCACAGTCGGTAAACTTTTTTCTAAGGTAGTAAATTGCATGCTCTTTTCGACCAGACTCGTCATGCTGCCCTAGCACACACCCCATTGAGTGGTCTAGCACTGTCAAGTATAATATCAAAGGTCTTCCTTCAACTGGAGGCATCAGTATTGGCAGTTCTTGAAGGTATTCCTTGATTCTTTCGAAAGCGGCCCGGCATTCATCATTCCACTTTACCACTTGATCTTTCTTCAGCAGCTTGAAGATTGGCTCACAAGTAGAAGTCAGATGTGAAATGAACCTGCCGATGTAATTCAGACGTCCCAAGAAACCCCTAAATCTCTTTTCTGTGCAGGGAGCCGGCATCTCTTGTATGGCCTTTACCTTTATTGGGTCCACCTGAATACCCTTATCACTGACGACGAAACCCAAAAGCTTACCAGACCTTACCCCAAAGGTACACTTGTTCAGATTCAACCTCAGCTTGTACGTCTTCAACCTGTCAAACCGTTTCTGGAGATGATCTAGGTGCTCTTCCTCAGTCTGGGACCTAGCTATCATGTCATCAACATAAACCTCGATCTCGTGGTGAATCATGTCGTGGAATAAGGCAACCATGGCGTGCTGATAAATTTCCCCAGCATTCTTCAACCCAAAAGGAATTACCTTGTAACAGAAGGTGCCCCACTGTGTAACAAAGGTTGTCTTCTCCATGTCCTCGGGAGCCATCTTGATCTGGTTGTAACCAGAAAAATGATCCATGTAGGAGAAGATCTTGTGTTGCACGGTGTTGTCGACCAGAACATCAATGTGAGGAAGTGGGAAGTCACCCTTGGGGCTTGCCCTGTTCAGGTCTCTATAGTCCACACACATCCATACCTTACCGTCCTTCTTAGGTACCAGAATAACGTTGGCAACCCACTGCGGATAGGAAGTGACAACTAAGAATCCTGTGTTGAACTGCTTCATGACCTCTGCCTTGATTTTCTCTGACATTTCGGGGTGCATACAGCGAACCTTCTACTTTACTGGAGGGCATTCTTCTTTAGTCGGCAGGCGATGTACCACAATATCAGTGTCTAAACCAGGCATGTCTTCATAAGACCAGGAAAAGATACCAACATAGTCGTGTAGCATCTGTATTAACCGTTGTTTGACACTAGGCTCCAGATTCACACCTATCTTAACCTCTTTTATGTCTTCCTCTGTACCCAACTTCACTGACTCAACTGGCTCTTCATCAGGCTGTATAGCCCTTTCTTCCTGCTGTAACAGTCTAGCAAGTTCCCCAGGCACCTCACAATCATCCTCACCTTCGACCCCGACTTGGTTGATCGGATTTTTAAAGTCATAACTGGCAGTAGCAGAGTTGTTATCAATGGGATCCAGAGTGGATATGGATCTGCAGTATGATACGTGAGTGTGTGTAAGAGCATAAATGTTTTAATAAAGTGAGAGACATAAAAGAAAAACAAGGAGCACAAAATTTGTAATGCAAGAAACGTCCAATGCTTTATTAATGATATATGAAATGACAAATAATAAGTCCTCACAAGCAAAGCCAAGGTGCCTCGGGAAAGGCACCGGGCCATAAAGTTTCAAACTGTTTGTTACAAATCTTAAAACAAAAGTCAATTACTGCGGAATAAAATAAACAGGTATGAATTCCTTCGTCGTCCAGTTATTCGGTCCACCGTTGGTTGTTGGGTAGATCCAGTTGTCGATGTATGAATCTTCCTCACTGTCCTCAATTGCATTAACTCCCTGATTGCTGATGTGTAAAGGAGGTCTTTCAATCCGTGCATGCCTAACAGCCCTTTGAGCCCCTATAGTAAAGCCCAAACCAAATTTGTCAGTTTTGTGAGTGAAATCAGGGAGCCGACCCCAATTGGTACACCCACCTTCTTCAGTTACAACACTGGCGTCCTTGAGAGAAGCCATCTTCAGCGGAGGTTTGTTGGTAGTAACTTCAGTTGATGCCGAGAACTGAGGGACCTCTTCGAAATTCTGACAAGGAGTTTCTATGAATTCTCCATCCATCTCTACGTAGCGGAAGGAATTGAGATGGCTCACCATATACTCTTCTTCACCTCATACTGTGACGATCTTTCCTTTCACTGGGTACTTCAGCATTTGATGGAGTGTGGAAGTAACTGCCGCAACCCTATGGATCCAAAGACAACCCAACAAGCAAGAATATGATGGCTTGATATCCATTACGTAGAAGGTGGACCCAAAGGTATGATAACCCACCTTGACAGGGATGTCCACTTCCCCGTGCACCATTATCTTTGATCCGTCAAAAGCCCTTACC
Source organism: Vicia faba (assembly GCA_948472305.1). NCBI lineage: Eukaryota > Viridiplantae > Streptophyta > Magnoliopsida > Fabales > Fabaceae > Vicia > Vicia faba. Next base: position 926,203,587 of record OX451740.1, on the reverse strand, counting down.
ACAATGTTACTAGGCTTTAGAGTCAAACCCTCACAATCCAAACGATCCAACGCTTTCATCGGCAGAACATTCAGCGAAGATCTGGTATCCACTAGCACATGAGCCATAGTGGTGCCCATGCACTCGATCGAGACATGCATAGCATCATTGTGATTCCTTCCTTTTGGTGTTAGATCGCATCTGAGAAACCTAGCCCATTGTCAGCAGTCAGGCTGGCCACATAATCTTTGAACTGATCTACTGAAGTTTCCTGCGGCACATGCGCAGTCTTGAGAAATGAAATCAAAGCCTTCGCATGGGCTTCAGAACATAATAGCAGAGAAAACATGGATATCTTTGACGGGGTTTTCCCTAGCTGCTCGACCATATTGTAGTCGCTCTTCTTGATAATTTTCAATATTTCCTCTATTTCTTGTTTAGAGGCTTCCACAACGATTTTCTTAGGTGCCTCTGCCCGGGCAGGCTCACCTATAATTTCTTTGCCCCGAGTCCCAGATGGCTCAGCAGCAGTGGTGATAGCTGGAGTAAGAACATGAATAGTTGCAGGTGTACTAACTGGAGTAGGAACAAGAGAAATGTCAGGAGTGCTGGTTGGAGCAGCAGTTGGAATAACAGTAGGCTTGATGATAGTCTTCGGGGAAATCTCGGGAGAGAAGACCCTTCCACTTCGGGTAACTTTATTAGTCCCAACAATATTACTGACATCAGTATCAGCTTCTTCATTCTTCAGATATTTCTTAATACCATGATAATAGACGTCAGCACCGTAATGCCATGGGATAGCCTTATCTGAGGTGTACGAGATGGGACCAATAACAATGATTATTAGCGGAGAAATTCTTTGAAGAGGTGTAACCCGAACAGGTCTTCTCGAGGAAACCTTAGCGGAAATGGTTATAATAGCGACGTCTTCAACAGGAACATCAGGGATCATAGTCTTCTCGAACAAAATTTCTTTATTATCCATCAAGCGCTGAACACCTGACTTCAACAAATGACAACCAATAGGTATAGTCGAACACATGTGGCAACCTTCACCATAACTCGGAAATAAACTAAACAACAACAAATTCTTCTTAACAATCATAAGGGGAGTGGAAATTTCTTCAATAGAGGTCATAAAAAAATCGATGTCAACAACATTAACTCCACGACCATGTTTGGGAATGGGAACAGTTATAACATTCGGCTTTTTTGGAGCATCAAACTCTATCTCCTTGGCTTCAAGCAAATCTTGTACTTTATTCCTTAGAGCCCAGAAATTGTTTGTATCATGGCCTGGACTCTCAGAATGGTAGTCGCACCGCGTGTTGGGATTGTATCTGGGAGAAGTAGTGTTTGGATTCTTGGGAGCCTCTCTCAAGGTCGCCAAGTTGGATTTCAGCAGGTGAGGCAGAACTTCAGCAAAAGTCATGTTGATGCGGGTAAACTTACATTGTGGTCTTTCCACCCTTTGTTGATTGTTGCATTGTGGAGCAACTGTGGGTCTTGGTATCACTATAACATTTACCGTTTGACGGTGTTCAAATCTGCTTTGGCCCCTCGGGATATAGACTGCACTAGCCTTCTTCTTACCAGCAAAAGGTTTCTTTACCGAACTCGAAGAGGCATCCTTCTTTATGTTACCACTTTGAATGCCAGCTTCTACTCTTTCTCCAGTCAAAATTAACTCAGTGAAACCAGATAACGAGCTGTCGATTAAGTGATTGAAAAATGGACCAGATAGCGTCCCTAGAAACATGTCAACCAACTCCCTATCAAACAACGGAGGTTGGACTCTTTCATCCAAGTCTCTCCACTTTTGAGCATATTCCTTAAAACCTTCACCTGCACCCATGGACATACCCTGGAGCTGAGTACGAGTTGGAGCAAGGTCGGCATTATACTGATACTGCTTAAAAAAAGCAGCAGTAAGATCTTCCCAGTTTCGGACACTGGCTCCTTCCAACTGGTAGAACCATTCAAGCTGAGTCCCTGATAGACTATCTTGAAAGAAGTGCACCCACAAATTTCTATCAGCAATGTGGGGTTGGATTTTCCTGACATACGAGCGGAGATGGAGTTTTGGGCAGGACATCCCATCATACTTGGCAAAAACTGGAGCTTTGAACTTATGAGGGATGAACACTCCCAATACCAGTCCTAATTCTCCGAAATCCAACCCAGGTATCTTCTGAATCTCCATAGCACTCAGACGGTCTTCTAATTGCTTGTATCTATCCTCAGCAGGAGGATATTGCTCATCATCGTAATCAGTATCGTTGTTAGAAACTGCAGGACTAAGGTCCTTTTCCCTTTCTTGATTCTTCCCATCCTTGGATGAAGAGGTCAGATCAGTTTGATGCTTCAACCTTTCTCCAAATCTTCTGCCCATATTCAGAATTCCGACCTTCTTCTTCTTCTTCTTCTCTTTCAGAATAAGGGTCTTCAGATCCTCTTGCCCCTTAGCCAGACTTATGAGCATCTGTTGGTATTGGGCGTTATGTGCCTGAAGATCTTTGATGGCTTGATCGGAAGAAATTTCTGCTGAAATAAACAGTGAAGAAGATGAGAAACCTATAGTGGTACCTGTAATGATGTGTATGATAATATGATGCGCATGTAATGATTTCAAAGACTTTGGGAGATTTAAATTTGTAAAACAAAAAATAAACAAAACTTTATTAGCTTAACTTTGAAAGATTCAACAATGCCCTTAAGGCGTTACAAAGAAGTAAATAAAAAAAATCTAAAACTAGAAAAGCAAAATCAAAAGTCTCATGGACGCTTCCTCTTTGTGATGATATAGTCATTGATCACTCTTTCTTCCTCGAGCTGCCTGGTGAGCTTTAAAACCTTCCTTTATTGCTCATGGAACTGCTCCCGGTAAGTATCCCGCTCATTCCTCAGCTGAATCTAAGACCTCTGTAACTCCTCAGGATCAGTGGGCATGTAAGGATAGAGAACCGTGTAAGGAGTACCTTCTTCATTAGTGGGATCCACAATCACTGGTAATACAGCCTCATAAGGCATCACAAGCTTCTGGGCACAAGCTCGGACCCATTGGAGGTAAGGCTGCATAGGAAGGGAAGTCTTCGGCCCCAATTCTTCGGGGTCAGATCTGTTTACCATGCCCCAAGATCATATGAACCTTCGGCGATGCTCCTTAACATCCTCCTTATAGTCGAATACAATGTCCTCGAGAAGTAACTCACGGGGACCATCTCTCCGTGCACGACCAAATTTTCGCAAAGCTAGACAAGGATTGTAAGTTAAACCCCCTATGATACCAAGTAATGGGACATTAGGGTATCCCCCACAGCGCTCAATAACAACAGTGTCTTCCATAGCCCGGGAACACCAGAGAATATCTGTATGAGCAAGTGACATTATTCTGTACGACCAACCCAAACCTTCTTCGTTCTTCAACACAGACTTAGGGAGGTGAGAAATAAATCACCTCGACAGCAACGACATGCAACACATAAGAGTCCCTCTTCTCCTTATAGTATGAGTATGGAGAGCATGCAAGATATCTCCAAGCAAGGTAGGCACAGGGTTGCGAGAAAGGAAAATCTTGACAGCATTCACATCTACAAAAGAGTCCGAATTAGGGAAGAGAACCAAACCATAGATAATAAGATCTAAGACATCTTCAAAAGCCTGAAAATCCAAATCATCCCAAAATAGCTGAGCCTGGTCTATCAGAAATTTGGATAGAAAACCTCCGACTCCGCTTCGAGTTTCCTAGTTGGATACCACATCGGCCCGTTTTAAATGCAAAGCTAAGGCAATGTCTTCTGGCTTAGGAATTTCTTCCATACTTGTGAAGGGTACTTGTTCAAGAATGGATATGCCCAATAGATGAGAGAATTCTTCCAAGGTGGATACCAGCAGGTAATCTGGAAAGGTGAAGCAGTGATGCTTGGGATCGAAGAACTGAAATAGTACGCTCATCATCTGTTCATCAAGGCTTGAAGTAACCAGGCTGAGAAGTTGACCGTGTCTCTTAATGAAAGTAGAAGTTTCAAAAACTCTTGATGCTTGATCTTTAAGTTGGGCATGTATTTGCACAAAGTTGACTCGGATGGTATTTCTATGCATAGAAGCCATGATCTGCAAAACAGAACAAAGATAAATTCCATTGGTCTTTGAAATGGTTAGTGTAATGAAGCATGAATGCCATGTTATGATGCATGATGTCATGATAAACCACAGGTATAGAAAACACAAATATTAAAAACACAGTCAAATCACACAAAACCCTTAGGTTTAAGGCTTGCATGAGGTCAAAGGTAATCTCAATATCACTGACCATCCTCCATCGGTCATGGTTTCAGCTTACACAATCTTTTCTTGCGGCCTAAATTATTCTGAGAGTATGGTCTCAATGAGTGTAGCATCGAGTATCAACCAGTTCTCAGCTCTACACCGAGGCCGGCTATCTCACTACTTTCTAATGGCCAAGTTGGGCGATTAAAGGTTCTAAGGTCAGTTGATGCTTAACGACACCACGCAGCGGCCCTGTATTCTCCTCATTTCTCCACAAGGGATACCGATACCAACCAATGTGCCACACCAATGTAGCTACTGCTTCAACCGTATCGGTCTACACCATACAGTTCCCTCACAGTCTATTGCTACTTACCTAAAAGGTATCCCCAAATCCGGGTGTAGGATCTATAGTAACCCCAAATAGCACCCTTAAAAGTAAAGAAACCAAGGCAATAAAGAGAAGCAATTATGATGAACTAAATCCTAAGGTATACCCCACTTATTAAGTCCACAGCAAAGTCGCCAGTTCTTTGATACGGTGGCAGAACCGACTGTTAATATTGGTTTGCATTTTGAGTTTTTGTTTGCAAAATGTCGCGGTAAGCAAGAGTCGCAACCGACTTTTATTTCATCCAATCGGAAAGGAAAAAAGTACAGAAAAAGTCATTTTTCGAGATATTCTGAGTACGGGGGGTAGATTATAGAAAAGGAAGGTGTTAGCACCCTTTCTATCCATGGTTTTCCATGGGCTCTTAGGTACTTGCTCATCTTTTTTTAAAATTGCTTGTGTATGTGCTTTGTTTTTGAAAAGTTTGAATGCGTGATAACCCTTGTATCAGTCCTCAAAGGTGTGACGAAGTTGTTTTAAAAGTTTGTTTGAAAAGTGAAAGTGTGAAAAGCTTTGATTTGAGCAAGTACCTACTAGCATCTACCTACTCGAAAAAAGATTGTTTCTATTCTTGTTTCCTTTAGACAGTGCTATCCTACTATTGAGAAATAGGTAGCACCATCGTTGGAATTGTAAGGGTCAATTCGAAAGGGACGTACGATCACTAAAGAAATATTAGGATATATTAGTAATAACCCTAGAGTCTTAAGATCATATTCGAGGCAACATTCCCGAGGCAACATTTTCGAGGCAACATTCGAATGGGACATTTTGATCTTTTTAGACAGGAGGGCAACCACTAAAACACCCTATGCTTAGTGATCGTTTACCGAAGGCAACCGAAGTGAGAGTATATGCTAAGAGTGATATGTGCGAGTGATCTATTTTCAGTTATTTAATCTTGCACATTAGGGTTTTCTAACCGTATTAATTTGTCATGCATTCTTATCATAGAATCCTATTAGCACATATCTAGACAGTTTAATATTTGCGGGAATTAAAAATGAAAGAAAGTGAATCTACGCTATTACAAGGCTTCAGGGAGGGGGATTAATTACATAGCCAAACAACCCGGGGGAAAGCGATAAGTAAAATCCCTAAATTAAACTATTACAAACCATGAACAGTTACAAAAATATTATCAAAATAAATAATAAGCGCGCGATGAATCAAATACGAAACGACTAGGGTTTTGACCCTTGACTAAACCTATTGAAGATTGGTTAAAAACTGTTTTTGTTTATTTTAAAAAAAATAATGGCATAGTTAAATTGAAAAGAAAATCCTAAATTATAATTGATTTTAAATTAAGGAAAATAATAAATTCAATCTAAAACCTATTTTTGTATTTTTATTTATTTGAGAAAAAAATAAAAGCATTAGATCAAGAATTTAACCTAATTTGCTAATTAGTTTTAATTATATAAAAAAAGTTAAAATTGCCCTAAGTTAAACTAAACTAAATTAAATTAACAAAATTACTTTTGATAAAAAAAGTCTAATTCTAAATTTTGATTTTCTTGATTTTATGATTTTTTATGAAAAAAGAGTAATTAATTGTCAATTAAAATAATTAAAATAAAAAATTAAAAGAATAAAATAAAGAAAGAAAATTTAGAAATGGGCCTGGCAACATTAGCAATTCTGGGGGTGGAAACTGAATTTCTGGGCCCAACGAGGCTAAGGCCTGTTTGACTTTGCCAGATCTAATGCGCACGTTGACTTGGGGTACATGGTGGACCTTCAATGGAAACGCATTGGATATGGCTGGAGAGGCGTTTGATGGTTGGATCTGGATGGCATATGGTGGGCGTATGCTAATGCAACGCGCTTGATCACCTGTTGAAAAATAATATGAATCAAATATGGGACCTGGGGATCGAACCCAGGTCCTTATGCACGTTCCCAATACATGCTTGCCAACTGAGCTGCCTGCCTATTTGTACATATAATAAGAATAAACAATATAATCAAATCACGTGGTGCATTAAAAAAATGCGCTAAAATTCAAACCACCCAACCAGTGAGTGCCACGCATCGTCTTCTTCCCCAAACCGTCGTTTTAGCCTAAGATACTTTACCTACAGACACCTTGTTGTAGGTACAGACCTGTGCATCTCAAAAATTTCATATGCTCAAGATAAATGACCATGGCTGGTACCAATCAACTCGTCTCATCCTCACGAGCATCATGGTACCAGAATTAACGCCCAATTTTGCCTACATTGAAAAACCCTAAACAAGAACACAAAACCCTAACCATGGAAATTTCACGTACAATCATAAAAAATGCAATTAAATGGAACAATTAGCTTGCAAACACGATGATAAACATGAGTATGGCAATCAAAAGCGCTAAAGATACGTGAATTAGTGAAATCAGAATCAAATTTTTGGACAACCTGTGGGAGGCTTGGAGCACAATTCTGGGCGTTTTAAGACATGTGAGTGATTGGAATCGCTTCCTGGGATGTCTGAGAAGGGATTGGTGCTCTTGAAATGCTTTGAAACTCCTTGTAGGTTGAAAACCGATTCCCACTTTTTCTTGAAATTTTCAGTTTTCTTTAGGTGTTTTCACGACTGCTCAACCTCTTTTCTTTCCTTGGCTATGTTCTGTATATGTAATGCAACACATTAGGTCAACAAAAACGAGCTGAATCTTGGTCCATTATGAAAATTTGATTTGGTCTTTATCTTTGTATGATATCTTTCTCTATCAAGCCAAATCATGTCAATTTTGGTTCAATTTTTTTTTCACGTTTTAGATATCATTTGCCAACATAATTGGATTTGATTCCACCCAAAATCTGATCACAAAACAAATCTTTGATATTTTTTTCTATTTATTTGATTTAATTTGACTTTTAAATGATAAAAATCAAAATAAATTAAATAAATAAATCAAAAAGGTGTGTGGGTGCTGATTTGGATCGTGGACCATGTCATAAGCAAGATTCAATCATGAAAAACTAGGCCCATTTGACAAAAAATGCAAATTTGAGCACATTTGTCTTTTGGCAATTTTGCAAAAAAGGTCACCTTGGCCAATGCATAACTCTCTCAATTTTGACCCTAGAGAGGTTTTCTTTGACTTTTTAGAAAGATTAGGATGTCCCCTAAGCAACCATTTTGGTCTCATCTCAATTGAGTCTTTCATGTTTATGTATGAAGCTTTGACCTAAAAAGTGTTTTTGTTGACTTTTCAAAATGACCTATAATGTCAAAATTCATATCTTTTTGTGAGTGCATATTCTGAACTTGGGAGATGAAGATGAATTGTAGGGAGTTGCATCCGCTTCAAAATGAGCTTTGGATGGGTCATTTCTGATAAATTATGAGAAAGTTATGCTTGGTCAAAGTTGAGTTGACTTTTCCTACAAAACCCTAATTTAGCAACTTTTGGGTTTTGATGAATTGTGAGCAATCCTTGAGGAATCATGATCAACCCTTGATAAAATGATGAATAATACTTCAAAATGAGGATGTTGACCAAAAATCTTGAATTTTGACTGTATGTGGGCCACAGTTGACTTTTTGCCAAGCATAGTTAATTTCCAGGCATTTGAGCAATTGACTGAGCAAACTTCCCCTACAAGGCTTGAAACTTGACATGGATGATATTGAGAACACATTAGGGCCTTGGAAGGCATTTGGGAACCTTTGAACTCAAGCATCTTGATGAAAAATGAAACCCTAATTTGAGGTAGACTGCCTTAGGAGAGAGTTTGTCTGGTCAACTCTTGAACTTCCTTGAGCAATTTGGGGACCTCACTTGCCATGTGTTGATAAATATGGGAGGGAAAATTTTGGGATACAACACCGGCCATCTCCAAATACCTGAAGGAGTTCAGGTGGCTCACCATATACTCCTCTTCACCATGCACAATGACTATCTTCCCCTTCACCGGATACTTTAACATTTGGTGTAGTGTAGAAGTAACAGCCCCAGCGTCATGGATCCAAGGACGACCCAACAAACAAGAGTATGATAGCCTGATGTCCATCACGTAGAAGGTGAACTTAAAAGTTTTAGAGCCTACCTTGACAGGGATGTCCACCTCCCCATGCACCATTCTCTTCAACCCGTCAAAAGCCATTACCACAATGTTACTGGGCTTTAGGGTCAAGCCTTCACAATCCAACCGATCAAGAGCCTTCTTAGGCAGCACATTCAGGGAAGACCCAGTATCCACCAATACATGATCCATAATGGTGCCCCTAAATTCGACCGAGACATGCAAAGCATCATTATACTTCCTCCCTTTCGGTGTTAAGTCGGCATCTGAAAAACCCAGCCCATTGTCAGCAATCAAACTGGCTACACAGTCTTTGAATTGATCAACCGAGGTCTCTTGCGGCACATGGGCAGTCTTGAGGAATGCGATCAAAGCTTTCGCGTGGGCCTCAGAACATAACAACAGAGACAACATCGATATCTTCGAAGGGGTCTTCCCCAGCTGCTCGACCATATTGTAGTTGCTCTTTTTGATTATTTTTAAGATTTCCTCTATCTCTTTTGCTTAGAGGTTTCTACGATAATCTTTCTAGGTGCCTCCATCCGGGAAGGCTCACTTATAGCTTCTTTGCCTCGAGTCCCATATGAATATACGGCAGGAGTAACAATTGGAGTAAGAACAGGAGTATCGACGGAAGTACTGGTAGGAACAATAGATGAAATAACAACAGGCTTAGTAACAGTCTTTAGGGAGATCTCAGGAGAGAAAACCCTTCCACTTCTAGTAATCCTACTGGTCCCGATAATGTTAGTAACATCGAGATCAGCCTCTTCGTTCTTCAGGACTTGTTTAACGCCATGATAATAGATATCGTCGCCATAATGCCAAGGGACAACTTTGTCCGAGGTGTACGGGACATGACCATGACAGGTGATTATTAACGGAGCAACTCTCAGAGCGGGTGTAATCCTAATAGGTCTTCTCGAGGAGTCCTTGGAAGGATTGGCGGAAATGGTTATAATAGCAACATCTTCGAACGGAACAGCAGGAGTCAAAGTTTTCTCGAACAAAATTTCTCTGCTGTCCATCAAGCGCTGGACACCTGTCTTTAGCAGATAACAACCAAAAGGAAGAGATGAACACATGTGGTAACCTTCACCATAACTCGGAAATAAACCGGCCAGCAACAAATTCTTCTTAACAGTCATAAGGGGAGTAGAAACTTCATCAACTGAGGTTACAAATAGATCGGTATCAACAATGTTAACTCCACAGTTGTGCTTAGGCATGGGAGCAGTTACGACATTGGGCTTCTCCGGAGCGTCGAACTCAATCTCCTTAGCTTTAATCAGATCTTGTACTTTGTTTCTTAGAGCCCAGCAGTCATTCGTATCGTGACCAGGACTCTCAGAATGATAGGCACACCGAGCATTCGGATTGTATCGAGGAGACGTGGTATTAGGATTCTTGGGAGCCTCCTTCAAGGTTTCCAAATTGGATCTCAGCAGATGGGGTAGAACCTCTATCAATGTCATGTTAATCTGGGTGAACTGCCTTTGTGGTCTTTCCACCCTTTTCTGATTGTTGCATTATGGGACAGCGGACAGCAAAAACCTTTGAGATGTTTTCTTGGGTTCGGGGGGTAGATTATAGAAAGGGAAGGTATTAGCACCCTTTCTATCCATGGTTATCCATGGGCTCTTAGTTACTTGCTTAGATCACTTGCCTTGTGTTTTCAATTGTTTGAAATGGTGCTTTGTGTGTGGGTTTGAAAATGTTTTGAAAAGAGGCCAATGTGGTGGCAACCTTTGTAATGATTCATGTTTGAATGTATACAAAGGTGTGTATCTTTTGAAAAGTTTTTCAATGTTTTTTGAAAGTTGTTTTGAAAGTGTGTTGTGATGTGTATTTTGAAAAGTAGGCAAGTGTGTTTTGCAAGTTTATCAAGTAACTAAGAGTTGTCTACCCCTAAATTTACTCAAAGGTCTTTCCTATGTTTTAAACCCTTTTAACAATTTTGTTCCACCATTGTATTTGGTGGACAATCTTGTGTTAGGATGTTAACGGGACGGGCGCGGGTCATCGTTTAGACCATGAATGCAATAGTGCCAAGTGTCTTTGGCAACTTTTCCTTCAAGGAACTATGATCATTTTTAGGCAACTTTCGAAAGCGTCATCGAGGAACTATGATCATTTGATATTGTTTTGTTTTGCCAAAAACACTCAACATGCAACATGGCCCATTATTGAAGGCAACAAGTGGAGTAACCCTAGGGGTGCAAGTGTGATTGGTGTTGTCCATTTCCATGCTTTTTTGTCTTTGAATTAGGTCAAGCTATTTGTTATTTGATTTTTGCATACAAACCCTAAGTCTATCATGGCATATTTAGAAAGCTTTAAAATGCGGAATTTAAAGTCCTAAATTATTACAAAGTTATCATGGGAATGGGGGTACAAATGTTCAAATGGGGATGAGACTTAAATAGGAGAATGGTATCCCAAATAAATTTACAACCAAATCGAATCAATCGCAAATGTAAAATGATCAATATATAAGAATAAAGCAATGTAAGTGTATTAATGTATTTGTGTAAGTGTATGTGATTTATTTACAAGTGAAAATAAAAATAAATAAAAAAAAGGTTAATTTTTGATATTTTCATGTTTAGGGCAAAACCCTAATTTTGCTAAATAAAAAGTATTTATTATTTAGTATATACAATATTTATTAACTATATACAAAAAAACAAATAAAAAGGAAGTATATTGTAAAAAAGTGATTTTTTGAGGTTAAATATTAATAAAAATAAAAATGTATTATTTTTGTATTTTTATCCTAAATATTCTAATAAATATATAAGTATTTATATTATATATTAAATATACTAAATATACACAAAAATAAAATATTAATTATTTAAAAAAAAGTATATTTTTTAGGAAATGTTTTCAAAAGATAAAATAAAATAAAAATCAGAAAATAAAATGTATTTGTATTATTTTTTAGTATTTTACATAAAAGTATATATGTTTATTTATATGTATAAGTTCAAATAAAACAAATAAAAAATCCAAATAAAATGCAAAAATGAATGGAAAAATGTTTTTAATGTTTTTTATACTTTGACAAAAAATAATAAATCAAAATCAAAAAGAAAAAATCAAAAATGATAAAAATAACACACAATGGGCCAAGGGGGTGTATGTGAAAAAAAAGTGGTGTAGGCAGAAAAACAAAACTCAGGCCCAGCCCAAGTCTATCTTCTTCAACCTCCAGCCAGTTTGTTTGAAATTCGCGCGCCTCCTTACTTCAACAACAAACTCCCGATTCTTTGATTTTCAGCCAAAACTCACAATATAAACTATGTAGAGCATTAAATCACGAATTCATACATATAAAAAAGTTGTTCTAACTCTCAGAAATGAGAGAGAATTTCCTCTCCCCCAATTTTTAACCTATGTTTTTTTCAATGTTCATGTCTTAAATTCTCTCAGTACACACAATATAAATGGAAAGTGAAGATATGGGTAGCTTCAGGGCCATGAGTAAAGCATGTTTCATTCATAAACCTAAGCCTAACTCTTTCTAGATTGAGAGATAGAAGTCCATGTTTTTACCTGTTCAGCTTGAATCGTGTACAACAATGTGGGTACTTTCAATGGAATTTGAGGACTTGTACAGCTTGCTTGAGGTCCAGGGATGCTTCCTCTATGCTTGGCTTGCTTTGAATCTTACTGAATCGAGCTACAGAAGTCAACCTGCACAGATGAAAAATGAAAATGGCACACTTGGCTATGGCTGTTACAGTTCCAGTTCAATGCTTGGAATAGCTTCAATGGATGATAGAGAGTGTGTTTGAAGAGGTTTCAGCCAAAACGCACGATAGGAATGGACTGTGGGATTCAAACTGCAGCCTATGCCCTGTTTTGCCACAAAACTGTGTTTTTCTGTATATGGAGGTTTGAGAGATGGTTTGGTCGTGTTTCAGACTTGGTTTCATGTTTGGAAAGTGCTCATGAAGTTTTTTTAGGCTTGTGTTGACAGAAGATGGAAGTTGGTATGTGTTTGCAAGATTTCTTCTATGTGAAGCAAGGAAATGTGAGTTTTTATACAAGCCTGTCCAAAGCCCTAAACTATGCTGCACTTCTTCTTCTTGATCAGAGTGAATTGTGTACAAAATGCTAGCCCTCAAGATCTTGTCCATGCCTCTTGGATTTGTATTTGACATAAAGTGTACCTTTATCAAAATGGCTAAAATGCTTTTTCTAATTATGGATTAATCTAACATGTATTGCCCAAATGAATGAAATAACATCTTGGAACAATGGTTTAGAATTGAATTATTGAGTAAGAAAGGGATTAGAGGCCTGTAACCTAGCTTGAACCATGCTGAGTTTGAAAATGCGAAGTTATGAACATGGAATTGGCTCATGAACAAAGTGACTTTTGCCCATATTGACAAATTCGATTCTCCCTAACCACAAGGGTGTTTGAGAAGTTCTTGGACAATTTGGAAAGCTTGGAATGTGTACTACAATCCTTCTTTGTAATGAAAGTTGAAATTCCAAGTGGAAGCATGTGAAAAGTGGCCATGAAGTTGGGCAAAAATCCTACCTAAAATAGGTCAAAAAATTTCTAAGTTAAGAATGTTTTGCACCCTTGTTCCAAAAATGATAACTTGAGCTACAAGCTTCTTTTGAGGAAACTTTGTGAATCAAAGTTGTAGATTTTTCAATGGACTATAACTTTCATGTTTTGAGTTTTGCTTGAATCCAAATGTATCTTGATGAAAAGATGGGACAAAGTTAGGAAAAAATTAGGAAATTTCATAACTTAGAAAAATTCTAAGTTATGAAATTTCTTCATTTCAAACCCTAATTTGTAATTTTTGGTTTCTTGATGAACAAGTTTCATAATTTGACATGTTTTGATGAAAAATGAATCTCGACACTTGATTTTGACCAAAAAGTCAAAGTTTGACTTTTCAGTATACAGTCAAATTTGATCAATTGACTGGAAAATTCATCTGTCAATCTTGTGCATTTGAGATCTTTTGAACTTGTTGAATATGTAAAGAACATGTCATTGAGTCCTTGAGTCCATATGTGAGCTTGGATTGCCATTGGTTAGGTCAAACAGTCAAAAATTGCCTTTGTGCAGTCAAAACCCTAAAAATGACCATTTTGCCCTTTTGGTGATCTGATCAAATTTCTTGTGGAATTATGATCCAAACTTGACCAAATGGTTCATATGAGTTCATAATATTGATGTGGGTCAAAAATCATGAGGTTTGACTGTCAATTGACCACAGTTGACTTTTTCCCCAATACAGCTGATTTATAGGTCAACTGTCCAATTGACTGGGCAAAGATTGGAATCAAGGCTTTCAACTTGGTATGGATAAACTTGTGAGTCCAACATGAAGCATGAAAGTCATTTTGGGCATTTTAGGTCAAAACATCTTTGTGCAAACACAAACCCTAATTTGGGTCAACAGTGCAAGGAGGAGTCTTGAGTAGAGTAAACCCTAACTTGATCTTGAGCTCCAAGGGTCTTGTGGTGAGAAAATATTGATGAAATGGGAGGGAAAATTTTGGGGTACAACAGTTGCCCCTGTTCAATCTTCTTAGACCTGAGGATGTAGATTGGCTTGCGTGCCTTTCGTGATCCGAAGGTGGAAGATGATTGGACACTAAAGTGCCCAGAAATTTGCACTCGCATAGTGGAGTATCAGCAATGTGATGTCGGGAATGGGCTTATAGATGCCATTTGGAGAGATGGTGGATAGGGGGATGGGATTATAGATGCCATCTGGAGACGTGACAGAACCTTGTCGGGAATGGGCTTATAGATGCCATTTGGAAGTGTTGATCGCGTAAGAGATTCCTTAGCGAGAACTTGCGTACTTTGAGAAAGGAAGATGGTTTCCTGGCCTGTTACAGGTGTTGATCTTCAAACTCTTCATGCAGATATGCCCTGTCTAGATACAGGTATCGAATCTACAATTAGTTGCTCACAGATGTACCCTGGCTAGATACAGGAATCTAATCTGGAATTGGTCGTCTACAAATATGCCCTGGCTGGATACAGGTATCGAATCTAGAATTGGTCGCTCACAGATATGCCCTGGCTAGATACAGGAATCGAATCTGGAATTGGTCGCTCACAGATATGCCCTGGCTAGATACAGGAATCGAATCTGGAATTTGTCGCTCACAGATATGCCCTGGCTAGATACAGGTGTCGAATCTGGAATTTGTCGTCTTCAGATATGCCCTGGCTGGATACAGGAATCGAATCTGGAATTTGGCGTCTACAGATATGCCCTGGCTGGATACAGGAATCGAATCTGGAATTTATCGTCTACAGATATGCCCTGGCTGGATACAGGAATCGAATCTGGAATTCTTCACTCACAGATGTGCCCTGGCTAGATACAGGAATCGAATCTAGAATTGTGACCGTTGATAGTAATCATCTTTGGATTGACCTTTTCCTGAAAAGGCAAAACATTAGTTGTATGCAATGTCATGATGTATGAGATGCATGATGTCATGATGTTCTCAAGAATAAATGAGATTGTGTGATATGATGCGTATATGCATGCGTCACGGTGTATGATAATGTGATGAATGTATTTTTGTCTTAGGAAAATAAATCCTTGACGACTGCCGGGAGTTCAAATCCTGGGCTGATGTTGAAGAGTGGAGTTCTTCGTTTCCGCTGGGGATGATGGTTGCAAGAATAAACCGGTAGGAGAAGATGACTCCGTCGGGGGATAAACTTGTTGGAGAAATTACTCTGCGGGGAATTACTCTGTGGGAAGAGATACCGCTGAGGTTTTGATGAGAGCTCCGCTGGGGATTCCACTGATAAGTTATGTTGGGGAACTTGATGAACTCCGTTGGGGATATGAAGAACTTCGCCGAGGACGAACTATCCGTGGTAATTAGCTGAGGATAACCCAGTTATAAGCTCTGGTGGGAAATAACCTCTGAATAAAGTCGGGGAGAGACGTATGTACTCTGCAGGGGATAAGCTTCCAGAATCTACTGGGGATAAGCTTCAGAATCTATTGAGGAGGATGATTCAACTTTCCTGGGGAAACTTTTCAGACCGTACTGGGGAATGGTTCCACTGGATGTCTGTATTCCGCCGGGGAACAATCTTATATTAAGACAGCCGGGGATGCTTGTTGAGGAAATGTCTATACTCCGCTGGGGAATGTTGAGATCTCCTGGGGATACCCAACTTCCTTAAGGCTGACAGTAGACTAACTCTGCTTGGGGAGAGTATTGCTGACTTGCTGGAGATACTGTGCCTTCTCAGGGCTGATGGGGGACCAACTCTTCCTGGGGAGAGTATTGCTGAAATCTGGTCTTACTCTGTGGGGAGTTGAGGTAACTTGGTTACATTCTTCAGCCGAACTTACCTTGGTACCTCGGTAGACAGAGCAACTAGATCGCTTAGACAATTCTAAATTGCCCCTCTTTCTGATGTCATATGTAATTAGTCCTTTGTTTCGCATGCAAATATTCATGATTAGCAATTAATGTCAAATGCATATATCAAAAATGAACATTGGACGTTCTTTGCAAAACAAAACAGAAAAAAGAAAAACGATGGGTAATTTGTCTGAAAAATTGAACTTGTATTGATTTTGAAATTTGCCTGTAAATAGGCGTTTTATGTACAGGAGGCTGACATCCTAGTAAGAGAACGCCGCCGAGCAAAATAGAGTTTATACAATTTTGTAAAAAAGGAAAACAAAACATATATGTGAAAAATAATCCCATTGGGTTCCAACTCTGCTAACGCCTTTATGTCTTCAAGCGTCTCATCACTCTGCTGCTTAGTTGAAGATGAAGCTGATTGGTTGGCGACGTCTAAACCCGATGGTTGATGCCGAATTCTGGATGCAAGGTGATCCAAGGAGACATAGTATTACTCTTTATCCCTAACTTTTGCCTGGACCGCCCTTTCGGGTTTTCAGTCCACTGGGATACCCATTTTTGCCCAAGCCGCCTTTTCAGGTTTTCGACTTGCCGGGTGTACAGATTTTTTTTTATTTCATCCCTTATTTTTGCCTGAACCCTTTTGGTTCGCCGGGAAGCCCTTATTTTTGCCTAGGTGTGTCAACCTAGCGGGTCTTTAGCTCATGCGTAGTATCTTTTTACTATGTCTGCATTGGCGGGGTGAGGAAGGTCGTCACCATCCATGGTGGTTAGAATCATAGCTCCTCCTGAGAAGATATGTTTAACCACAAATGGCCCTTCATACATAGGGGTCCATTTTCCCCTGGGATCACTTTGAGGAAGAATGATGGGCTTGATTACCAGGTCTCCGACTTGATACTCTTGTCGTCTGACCTTCTTGTTAAATGCCCTGATCATCCGTTTTTGGTACGTCTGACCATGACAAATAGCAGTGAGTCTCTTTTCGTCAATTAGGTTTAATTGATCAAGCCGAGTCTGGATCCAGTCATCTTCGCTCAAACCTGCATCCTTCATTATCCGGAGAGAGGGTATCTGGACTTCAATAGCCAAGACTGCCTCCATGCCATAGACCAAGGAAAATGGAGTTTCCCCTGTTGACGTCCGTGCTGAGGTACGGTACCCATGAAGAGCAAACGGTAACATTTCGTGCCAATCTTTGTAGGTCACTGTCATCTTCTGCACAATCTTCTTGATGTTCTTATTCGCTGCTTCTACAACCCCATTCATCTTCGGCCGGTAGGGAGAAGAGTTGTGGTGCTGTATCTTGAATTGCTCGCAGAGCTCAATGATCATCTTGTTGTTAAGATTGGTACCATTATCCATAATGATCCTCTCAGGTACACCGTAGCGGCAGATCAGGTTATGCCGAATGAAACGTGCCACGACGTTCTTGGTTACGGTAGCATAGGAAGCTGCTTCAACCCACTTTGTGAAGTAATCAATCGCTACTAGGATGAAGCGATGCCCGTTGGATGCCGTAGGTCTGATTTTGCCGATCATATCAATGCCCCACATTGCAAAGGGCCAGGGTGCTGTCAAGACGTTCAGAGGAACCGGAGGAATGTGCACCTTATCAGCATAGATCTGGCATTTATGACAAGTTCGAGAATGCTGATAACAGTCGGCTTCCATTGTGGACCAGAAATATCCTGCCCGAAGGATTTTCTTTGCCATGGTATGTCCACTGGAATGTGTTCCGAAGGTACCTTCATGTAGCTCTGCCATGATCCTTTCTGCTTTAGTCTTATCCACACAACGCAGTAAGGTTGAATCATGGTATCGCTTGTAGAGAGTGCCATTGCTGAGGAAGAATTTTGCCGCAAACCTTCTCAGGAACTTCTTGTCATTAACAGATGCGCCTTCGGGGTATTCTTGAGCTTCAAGGTACCTCTTCACTTCATGATACCAGGGTTTTTTTGTTACCTCTTCGGTCTCGAGATCGCAGCAATGCGCAGGTTCATCCAACTTCCAGATAATGATCCGGGGAGCCTCGTTGTCCCATTTGACTTTGAACATAGAAGACATCGTAGCCAACGCGTCCGTTAACTGATTCTCCTTTCTTGGGAAGTGTTCAAAAGTTATCTCCTCGAAGTGGGGAATCAACGTCAACACATACTCTTTGTAAGGAATAAGATTTGGGTGTTTCGTATCCCACTCGCCTTTGATCTAATTGATCACGAGAGCGGAATCTCCGAAGACACTCAGAAACTTGATCCTTAAGTCAATTGCAGCTTGAAGACCTATGATACATGCTTCATACTCTGCCATGTTGTTGGTGGAGTTGAAACATAGCCGGACGGTGAGTGGAGTATGAGTGCCTTTAGGGGATATGATCACAACACCGATACCATTACCCAAAGCGTTTGAGGCTCCGTCAAAGTGCATAGACCATCGGGATCCTTCCTCAGGTCCTTCATCCGGTCCAGGTACTTCACAATCAGTCACTACCATGATATCCTCGTCTGGAAATTCAAAGTTCATCGACTGGTAATCGTCCACTGCCTGATGTGCCAAATGGTCTGCCAATACACTTCCCTTGATCGCTTTTTGAGTCGTGTACTGGATGTCATATTCCGTCAAGATCATCTGCCATCTTGCTATTCTTCCATACAGAGCAGGATTTTCAAATATGTACTTTATTGGATCCATTTTTGAAATCAACAGAGTAGTGTGAGTCAACATATACTGTCTCAGCCGGCGAGCAGCCGATACCAAAGCGCAGCAAGTTTTCTCGAGCAGTGAGTATCGAGTCTCACAGTCGGTAAACTTTTTGCTAAGGTAATAAATGGCGTGTTCTTTTCGGCCAGACTCGTCATGCTGCCCCATCACACACCCCATTGACTTGTCCAGTACTGTCAAGTATAAGATTAGAGGTCTCCCTTCAACCGGTGGCATAAGAATGGGTGGTTCTTGGAGATACTCTTTGATTCTTTCGAAAGCGGCCTGACATTCATCGTTCCAACGTACTACTTGATCTTTCTTCAGTAGTTTGAAGATTGGTTCACAGGTAGCAGTTAGATGTGAGATGAATCGGGCAATGTAGTTCAACCGTCCTAGAAAGCCTCTGACTTCTTTCTCTGTATTGGGAGTTGGCATCTCTTGTATGGCTTTCACTTTGGCAGGGTCCACTTGAATGCCCTTGTCGCTTACAATGAAGCCTAGCAATTTTCCAGATCTCACCCCAAAGGTGCACTTGTTTGGGTTCAACCTCGGCTTGTACAACTTCAGACGGTCAAACAGCTTCCGTAGATGGTCAAGGTGTTCCTCCTCAGTTTGGGACCTTGCAATCATATCGTCGACGTATACTTCTATCTCGTGATGGATCATGTCATGAAATAAAGCAACCATGGCACGTTGGTAGGTTGCCCCAGTATTTTTCAACCCAAAAGGCATGACCTTGTAGCAAAAGGTGCCCCACTGAGTAACAAAAGTGGTCTTCTCCATGTCTTCAGGAGACATCTTGATCTGATTATAACCGGAGAAGCCGTCCATGAAGGAGAATACCTTATGCTGAGCAGTATTGTCAAACAGAACGTCGATATGAGGCAGAGGGAAATCATCCTTAGGGCTCGCCCTGTTCAAATCCCTGTAATCAACACACATTCGGACCTTACCATCCTTCTTCGGAACTGGGACCACGTTGGCAACCCACTGAGGATAAGAAGTCACTGCTAGAAATCCGGTATCAAATTGTTTCATAACCTCAGCTTTGATTTTCTCGGACATTTCTGGACGCATACGGCGGACCTTCTGTTTTATCGGAGGGCATTCTTCCTTGGTAGGCAAGTGATGAACCACAATGTCGGTATCCAACCCAGGCATGTCTTCGTAAGACCAGGCAAAGATTTCCACATAGTCATGCAGCATCTGAATCAAACGTTGTTTCACATTGAGCTCTAGATTGGCACCAATCTTGACTTCCTTTCTGTCTGTCTCAGTACCTAGATTTAACGTTTCCACCGGCTCTTCATGTGGCTGAATGGCCCTCTCTTCCTGGAGTAGCAGTCTTGCAAGCTCGCCAGGCACTTCGCAATCATCTTCACCTTCGTCTTCGGCTAAGTTGATCGGATTTTCGAAGTCATAACTGGCAGTAGTAGAGTCGTTACCAGTGAGATCCAGAGTGGATTGGAACCTGTATAGGTGAGTGTGTGTAAATATAGCTGTTTTGCAATATATAACAAAGAAAGAAAAGGAGTACAAGATTTTGGAAATGCAACAAACGTCCAATGTTTTTATTGATGATATATTAAAATGACACACAAAAGCCCTCACAAATGAAGCCACGGTGCCCCGGGTAAGACACCGAGCCATAACAGTTTCAAAATATTGCTTGTTACAAATTCAAAACAAAAGAGTTCATTACTGAGTGACAAAAGTAATAGGTGTGAAGTCTTTGGCATTCCAGTTGCTTGGTCCACTGTCGGTTGTTGGGTAGATCCAGCTGTCGAATTCAGATTCCTCCACGTCGTCTTCAATAGCATTTACTCCCGGGTTGGTGATGAACACAGGAGATCTTCCAATCCATGCCTTACGAACAGCCCTCTGAGCCTCTGCAGTGAAGCCCAAACCAAACTTGTCAGTCTTTGGAGTGAAATCAGGAAGTCGGCCCCAGTTTGCACACTCACCCTTCTCAACCACAGCCCGGGCATCCCTCAAGGAAGCCATCTTCAAAGGAGGGTCTTCTGTCACAGTTTCAGCTGATGCCAGTGTCTGAGGCACCTCTTCAAAGTGTTGAAAGGGGGTCTCAATGAACTCCCCATCCATCTCTATGTACCAGAACGAGTTGAGGTGGCTGACCATGTATTCTTCTTCCCCTTGAACTATCACAATCTTCCCTCTGACCGGGTACTTAAGCTTCTGGTGTAGTGTGGAGGTTACAGCTCCAGCCTTGTGGATCCATGGACGACCCAACAAACAAGAATAGGATGGTCGGATGTCCATCACATAGAAAGTAGAATAAAAAACTTGAGAACCAACCCTGATTGGAATGTCAACTTCCCCATGTACCATCCTTTTCGAACCGTCAAAGGCCCGGACAACAATGTTACTAGGCTTGAGCTCTAAACCCTCACAATCCAACCTGTCTAGGGCCTTCTTGGGTAATACATTCAACGAAGAACCGGTGTCTACCAACACATGGGCAAGAGTAGTGCCCCTGCATTCAATGGAGACATGCAGGACGTCGTTATGGTTCTTTCCTTTGGCAGTCAGATCGGCGTCAGAGAAGCCCAAACCATTATCGGCAGTCAAGTTGGCCACACAATCGGTAAATTGATCAGCAGATGTTTCTTGTGGCACATGGGCCATCTTCAGGAAGGAAATCAGAGCCTTGGCATGGGCCTCTGAACACAACAACAGTGATAGCATAGAGAATTTAGAGGGGGTGTGCCCCAACTGCTCAACTACATTGAAATCACTCTTCTTGATAATCTTGAGAATCTCTTCCATCTCTTGCTGGGAAGCTTCGACAGTGGTTGTCTTTGGTGCCTCCGTCAGGGCAGGCAAATCAGTAGCAATCCCTTTGCCCCGAGCATCAGATGACTTGGCAGCAGGGGTAGAAACAGGAACTTGATCAGGAAGGGGAGCAGGCACACTTGCATGTGTGATGATAAGAGGTCTCTGAATAGCTGGTGGCGCAATATCTGGTGAGAACAGCCTACCACTGCGAGTAACCTTGGCAGGCCAGGTGATGTTGCTGACACCGTTACTAGTATCAAACTCTTGTTTAACTCCAAGCACATAAACATCTGCCCCATAGTGCCAAGGGACAGCTTTGTCGGATGTATAAGGGAGAGGCCCCAGAACAGTGATGATGATAGGAGCAATCTTCTGAGTGGACATGATTTTGACAGGCTTCTTCGAAGGAGCCTTAGGAGGGTGGTTGAAAATAGTGACAATAGACACTTCTTCAGCAGGGACAGCAGGAACAACAATCTTCTCGAACAAGATCTCTTTGCTATCCATCAGGTTTTGGACGCCTGACTTCAGCAAAGGACAACCAGCAGGTGAAACAGCACATAGACGGCAACCTTTACTACATCCCGGAAATAAACAGGCTAGCAACAAGTTCCTTTTGATATTCAACAACGGAGTAACGATATCATCCACAGAGGCTACATACAGGTCTTCTTCCACAGCATTCACTCCATGCTGGGGCATGGGAGCGGTCACAACATTGGGTCTTTCGGGCGCCTCAAACTGTATTTCTTTGGCATCAATAAGGTCCTGAACCTTATTTCTCAGAGCCCAACAATCATCCGTAGTATGCCCCGGGCTATCAGAGTGATAAGCACAACGGGCGTTGGGGTTGTACTTTGGAGAAGTTTTGTTCACTACCTTCGGAGCTTCTTTGATAGTTACCAGATTGGTTGACAGTAGTTGCGGCAATATCTGAGACAGGGTCATACTGAGCCGAGTGTACTGCCTTTTGGGTCTCTCACCCCTTAGTTGGTTATACTGCTGAGGAGCAGCAGCAGGCTTTGAAATTACCAACGCGTTGACAGCTTGGCGGCGTTTCGGCTTAATTTGTCTTCTGGGACCATAAACAGCACTGGCTTCCTTCTTGAAGGGCTTCTTTTCAGTACTCGCGGAGGCACCTTTCTGTATCTTCCCCGACTTGATACCAGCTTCTATTCTCTCACCAGTCAAGATCAAATCCGTAAACCCAGCAGAATAATTTCCAATCAGATGGTTGAAGAACGGACCAGACAGGGTCCCCAGGAACATGTCAACAAGTTCACAGTCAGTCAAAGGTGGCTGCACCCTTCCAGCCAGGTCTCTCCACTTTTGCGCATACTCCTTGAATCCTTCGCTCGTCCCCAGTGACATACCCTGGAGTTGGGTACGCGTGGGAGCGAGATCGTAATTATACTGATACTGCTTATAAAATGCAGTAGCCAAGTCCTCCCAGTTTCGGATACTGGCTCCATCCAGCTGATAGAACCATTCGAGTTGAGACCCCGAAAGGCTATTGTGATACGGTGGGAGAACTGACTTGAGGTTTTGCGTTTGTATTCGCAAATGTTGCGGTTAGCAAGAGTCGCCACCGACTTTTTATTTTATCCTAAGGAAAGGTTAAAAAGCACAGCAAAAACCTTTTGAGATGTTTTCTTGGGTTCGGGGAGTAGATTATAGAAAGGGAAGGTATTAGCACCCTTTCTATCCATGGTTATCCATGGGCTCTTAGTTACTTGCTTAGATCACTTGCCTTTTGTGTTCAATTGTTTGAAATGGTGCTTTGTGTATATTTGAAAATGTTTTGAAAAGAGGCCAATGTGGTGGCAACCTTTGTAATGATCCATGTGGGGATGTATACAAAGGTGTATGTCTTTTGAAAAGGGTTTCATTTGTTTTTGAAAGTAGTTTTGAAAGTGTAGTGAGATGTGGTTTTGAAATTAGGCAAGTGTTTTGTTTTGCAAGTTTGAGTCAAGCAACTAAGAGGTTATCTACTCCTAAATTTCTCAAAAGATCATTGCTATGTTTTAACCCTTTTAACAAGTTTGTTCCACCATTGAATTTGGTGGACAACCTTATGTTAGGATGTGAAGGGGACAGGCGCAGGTCATCGTTTAGACCATAATTGCAACGGCGTTAAATGTCTTTGAGCAATTTCTTTAAGGGACTTGATCATTTGTTTTTGTTTGTTTTGAAAAGTTTTGTCGAGGGACTATGATCATTCAAATTGTTTGCTTTGCCCAAAGAAGTTCAACATGCAATATGGCCCATTTATTTGAAGGCAACAAGTGGAATACCCTAAGGGGTGCAAGTGTGAAATGTGTGTCCATTTTCATGCTTGTTTATCTTGAGATTAGGTCATAACTATTTTTTTATCGTTTTTTCGCATACAAACCCTAATTCTAACATGTTATCATTAGAAAGCAATAAAATGCGAAATTAAATTTACTAAGCTATTACAAAACCAAATATGGGAAGGGGGGTACAAATGTTCAAATGGGGAGATTGACAAGAATTTAAATCTACATTATTACATCATTTTGAATATTTGCAAATTAATCAATGTAAAAAAAATTAAATAAGAATGCAAGATGCCAAAGAAATGTTTTGTATATGTATGAAAAAATATTATTTATGTAAAAGAGAAAAGAAAATAAAAATTATATTATTTTTTGGAGTATTTTGAATTTAGGGCAAAAACCCTAATTTTAAAGAAAATGCATTATTATCTAATTTAATACAAATATTTATTTATTATTTATAAAAATATAATAAAATGAAGTATATCATGAAAAATGTATTTTTTATATCCAATATTAATAAAAATGAAAAATTCAGATATTTTTATATTCTCACCTAAATATATTAATAAACATATATATATATATATATATATATATATATATATATATATATATATATATATATATATATATATATATATATATATATATATATATATATATATATATATATATATATATATATATATATATATATATATATATATATATATATATATATATATATATATATATATATATATATATATATATATATATATATATATATATATATATATATATATATATATATATATATATATATATATATATATATTAAATTCTTAAATGTGTATTATGTGCAAAAATATTTAATGTTTAATAGATAATAATAATAAAAAAGTATTTTTTATGTGGAATATTTTCAGAATGTAAACAAAAATAAAAATTGTATTTTCACTATTTTTATATTTATTCTAAATAATAGTATGTATATATTTTATGTATAAACAAAGGAAATAAACAAATAAATATGCAATAAATACAAAAAATGATGGAAAAAATATTTTCAAAATTTTAATGTCATGAGAAAAAATAAACAAAGTCAACCAAAAAGGAAAAAGTCAAAAAAGTCAAATAAATAAGCAAATGGGCTCAGGGGGTGTGAATCAAAATAAATGGTGTGAATAGGAAAAAATTCCAGGCCCAGCCCAGAAGACCTGTCTTCTTCAACCTCTGAACAACATCCTTCAAGCAAAACACACGTTTTTTATCTCTGGATTCCTGGACTTTCAAGCAAAACTCATAACATGAAAAGTGTAGAGCATTAAGAGACGGTTTCAACCATATAAAGAACTTGACCTATCTCTCTAAGATGAGGGAGAATTTCTCCTCCCCCAATTTCTGACCTAACTTTTCATCAATGTTCAGTCATGAAATTCTCTAAGCACACGAAATATAAATGAAATCTAATCATATGAGCATGTTCAGGGGTATGATTGTGACATGTTATCTTCACAAACCTAAAGCTAACAATGCCTAATAAGGGAGATAGAACTTCATGAATGTACCTGTTCAGTTGGAATCGAGCTTTGCAATGGAGGATGTTTCAGAGTGAAATGATGACTTGTATAGCTTCCTTGAAGTGTAAGGATGCTTTTCCAAGTCTTACTTTGTCTTGAAACTCCCTGAATCGAGCTAGTGAACTCCAACTGCAAAACAGAAATTTAAAAATGGTGAAGTGGCTTGGAGGTGTTACAGGTCAGGTTTCAAGTCATGGTTAGCTTGCATAGGTTGTAAGGAAGGTAGAGGAACAGGTTTGGGCAAGAATGCTTGAAGGGATTGAGAGATAGCACTCAATCTGCAGGGGTTCCCCTGTTTGAGCAGTTCCAAGGTGATTTTGAGATGGAGGATGCTGGAGAGGTCCAGGACTCGTGCAAAAGCTTGGATATGTTCTATGGAATGTGTTTGATAGCTTTTGTGTTGTGTTTCTATGCTGAAGAGAGAGTTGGTACAAGTTATGGACTTTTCTTCTATGTTAAGCAACAAAAGCAAGTTGATAGTTTTAGGTCAGTAGGGGGCCTCCTAATGTGCTGCATAATCTTCTCTTGATCAGAGAAACTTGTCCATAATCTTGTGCCAAAAGGATTTAGCTTGTACCTTCTTGATTTCTAAATTGACATAAAGCTAATCTTTTCAAAAAATGGAAAGTTCACTTTATCTAGTTTAGGATTAATCCACTATGCAATGTTAGAACACAAAGAACATGGCCTTAACACATTGAATATGCATTAAATTATTGAGTATGGAATGGTTCAAGGACCTGTAATCAAGCATAAAGCAAGCTGAGTTCAAATTTGCAAAGTTATGAACATGTTTTGATGAAGAACAAAAGTGAATTTTTGCCAACTTGTGAAATTCGAATCTCTCAAGTTATGAGGTTGTTTGATGAGTTCTTGGACATTTTGGAAAGCTTGGAATGTGTACTACAATCCATCTTTGAAATGCAAATTAAAATTCCAAGTGGAAGGGTATGAAAAGTGGCCTTGAAGTGGGGTAGAAAACCTTGTCAAAATAGGTTAAAATTTCACTAAGTTAAAAATGGTTTAGTGCCCTTATTCAAAAATTTGTAACTTGAGATACAAGCTTCAAATGAGAAAACTTTGTGAATAAAAGTTGTAGATTATGCAACAAGCTACAACTTTCATGTTTTGACTTTTATTTGAATCCAAATGGATCTTGGTGAAAAGATGGGGCAAAGTTGGGAAAAAATTAGGGTTTTTCATAACTTAGAAAAATTCTAAGTTATGAAAAATTCCATTTTCTAACCCTAATTTGCATTTTGTGATTTCTTGGTGAACAAGTTTCATGATTTGGCAAGTTTTGATGAAAAATGAATCTTAACTCTTGATTTTGACCAAAAAGTCAAAGTTTGACTTTTCAGTGTACAGTCAAAATTGATCAATTGACTGGGAAATTCAACTGTCAATCTTGTGTACTTGAGATCTTTTGAGCTTGATGAACATGTCAAGATAATTCCATGGGGTCCTTGAGTCCATATGTGAGCTTGGTTTGCCATTGGTTAGGTCAAACAGTCAAAAATTGCCTTTGTGCAGTCAAAACCCTAAAAATGACCATTTTGCCCTTTTGGTGATCTGATCAAATTTCTTGTGGAATTGTGATCCAAACTTGATCAAATGGTCCATATGAGTTCATAATGTTGATGTGGATCAAATTTCATGAGATTTGACTGTCAATTGGCCACAGTTAACTTTTTCCCCAATACAGCTGATTTCTAGGTCAACTGTCCAATTGACTGGGCAAAACTTGGAATCAAGACTTGAAACTTGGTATGGAGAAACTTGGGAGTCCAATATGAAGCATGAAAGTCATCTCAGGCATTTTAGGTCAAAATATCCTTGGGCAAACACAAACCCTAATTTGAGTCCACAATGCAAGGAGAAGTCTTGAGCAGGGGAAACCCTAACTGGATCTTGATCTTCAAAGGTCTTGTGATGAAAAAAATGTTGAGGAAATGGGAGGGCAAATTTTGGGGTACAACAGTTGCCCCTGTTCAATCTTCTTGGACCTAAAGAGTTAGATTGGCAAGTTTGCCTTTCGTGACTCGAGGGTAAAAGAAGATTGGACACTAGAGTGCCCGGAAATTTGCACTCGCATGCTGGAGTCTCAACAACGTGGTGTCGGGAATGGGCTTATAGATGCCATTTGGAGAGGTGGTGGATAGGGAGATGGGCTTATAGATGCCATCTGGAGATGTGCCAGAACCTTGTCGGGAATGGGCTTATAGATGCCATTTGGAAGTGTTGATCGCATAAGAGATTCCTTAGCGAGAACTTGTGTATTTGAGAAAGACGGATGTTTTCCTGGCTTGTTACAGGTGTTTGATCTTCAGTCTCCTTATGCAGATATGCCCTGGATAGATACAGGTATCGAATCTACAACTGGTTGCTCACAGATGTGCCCTGGCTGGATACAGGAGTCGAATCTTCGGACTCTTCAGACGTGCCCTGGCTAGATACAGGAATCGAGTCTGGAAACATGGTCAACAGATATGCCCTGGCTGGATATAGGAATCGAATCCGGAAATGTTGTAGTTGATAGATGTGCCCTGGCTGGATACAGGAATCGAATCTTTGAACTCTTCAGACATGCCCTGGCTAGATACAGGAATCGAGTCTGGAAACTGATCACTCTCAGATGTGCCCTGGCTAGATACAGGTATCGGATCTGGAATTGTGACAGTCGACGGTAATTGTTTTTGGGATTGTCTTTTTCCTGAAAAGGCAAAAACGTAAGTGGTATGCAATGTCATGATGTATGATATACATGGTGTTATGATGCTCAGTCATGAGATAGTGTTGTATGCGCTTTATCATGTATGTAAGCAAGATGTATGAAAATGTGAAATGTTTATGAATGCAATTTTGTCTTAGGAAAATAAATCCTTGACGAACGGCCGGGGAGTTGCTCCGTGGAAGAGATACTTGGCCGAAGCTTTGAATGAGAGGCCTGTTGAGGACTTTAATGATGGATTCCGCTGGGGATAATGATGATAAACTCCGCTGGGGATTGAAGGAAACTTTGCCGAGGGCGGTCTTTCGTGGTTTTTAGCTGAGGATAACCCAGTTATAAGTCCTTGTGAGGAAATAACTTTAAATAAAGCTCGGGAGAGACGTCCGTACTCTACAGGGGATAAGCTTCCAGAATCTACTGGGGATGAGCTTTAAGACCCGCCGGGGAATGTCGTGCCTTTTCAGGATCGACGGGAGACCAACTCTGTTTGGGGAAGTATTGCTGAATCTTGTTTTACTCTGCGGGGAGTTGAGATGATTTGGTCACATTCTTCAGTCGAATCTACCTTGGTACTTTGGCGGACAAAACAACCAGACTGCATTAGACAACTTCACATTGCCCCTGTCTCTGATGTCACCTGTAATCAATCTCTTATTTTATGTAAATATTTATGAATCAGCAATTTAATGTCAAATGCATATATCAAAAATGAACTTTGGACGTTCTTCGCAAGACAAAACAGGAAAACAATGGTAATTTGTATGGACAAGTGAATTTGTATTGATTTAAACTTTGCCTGTGAATAGGCGTTTTTGTACAAGAGGCTGACATCCTAGTAAGAGGACGCCGCCAAATAATATAGAGTTTACAATTTTGAAAAAGGAAACAAAACAGCTATGTGAACAGTCCCACTGGGTTCCAACTCTGCTATCGCCTTTATGTCTTCAAATATCTCATCGCTTTGCTGCCTAAGTTGAAGATGAAGCTGATTGGTCAATGCCGAAATCTGGAGCCAGATAGTTGATGCCGAAATCTGGAGCCAGATAGTTGATGCCGAATTCCGGATGCGAAGTGATCCAATGAGACATAGTGTTACGCTTTTACCCCTAACTTTTGCCTGGACCGCCCTTTCGGGTTTTCAGTCCACCGGGATACCCATTTTTGCCCAAGCCGCCTTTTCAGGTTTTCGACTTGCCGGGTGTACAGATTTTTATTCATTTCATCCCTTATTTTTGCCCGAACCCTTTTGGTTCGCCGGGAAGCCCTTATTTTTGCCTAGGTATGTCAACCTAGCGGGTCTCTTATTCATGCGTAGTATTTTTTCACTATGTCTGCATTGGCGGGGTGAGGAAGGTCGTCACCATCCATGGTGGTTAGGATCATGGCTCCTCCTGAGAACACACGTTTAACCACAAATGGCCCTTCGTATGTAGGGGTCCATTTGCCCCGGGGATCACTTTGAGGAAGGATGATGCGTTTGATTACCAGGTCCCCAACTTGATACTCTTGCGGTCTGACTTTCTTGTTAAATGCCCTGATCATCCGTTTCTGATACGTTTGACCATGACAGATAGCAGTGAGCCTCTTTTCGTCAATCAGATTTAGTTGATCAAGTCGAGTCTGGATCCAATCATCTTCATTCAAGTCTGCATCCTTCATTATCCGGAGAGAGGGTATCTGGATTTCAATTGGCAAGACTGCCTCCATGCCATAGACTAAGGAGAAAGGAGTTGCCCCGGTTGACGTTCTGGCTGAGGTACGGTACCCATGAAGAGCGAACGGTAACATCTCGTGCCAATCTTTATAGGTCACTGTCATCTTCTGCATAATTTTCTTGATATTTTTATTGGCTGCCTCTACAGCCCCATTCATCTTCGGCCGGTAGGGAGAAGAATTGTGGTGCTGTATTTTGAATTGTTCACAGAGTTCAGTGATCATTTTGTTGTTGAGATTGGTACCATTGTCCGTAATGATTCTTTCTGGGACACCGTACCGACAGATCAGATTATGTCGGATGAAACGCATCACGACGCTCTTGGTTACTGTGGCATAGGAAGCCGCCTCAACCCACTTTGTGAAGTAATCGATCGCCACCAAGATGAAGCGATGCCCATTGGATGCCGTTGGTCGGATCTCACCGATCATATCGATGCCCCACATTGCAAAAGGCCAAGGTGCCGTCAGGACATTCAGAGGAACCGGAGGGATATGCACCTTATCAGCATAGATCTGGCATTTATGACAAGTTCGGGAATGTTGGTAACAGTCGGTTTCCATTGTGGACCAGAAATATCCTGCTCGAAGGATTTTCTTAGCCATGGTGTGTCCACTGGAATGTGTTCCAAACGTGCCTTCATGTAATTCCATCATAATTTTCTCTGCTTCAGCCTTATCCACACAACGTAGCAGAGTTGAATCATGATTCTGCTTGTAGAGAATGCCGTTGCTGAGGAAGAATTTTGCAGCAAACCTCCTCATGAACTTCTTATCATTGACAAACGCACCTTCAGGGTATTCCTGAGCTTCCAAGTACCTCTTCACCTCATGATACCAGGGTTTTTCAATAACCTTCTCAGCTTCGAGCTCGCAGCAGTATGCCGGTTCATCCAACTTCCAGATAATGATTCGGGGAGCCTCATTGTCCCATTTAACTTTGAACATCGAAGAAATCGTAGCTAGGGCGTCCGCTAGCTGATTCTCCTCTCTAGGGAAGTGCTCAAAAGTTATCTCTTCAAAGTGGGGAAGCAAGGTCAACACATACTCTTTGTAAGGAATAAGATTTGTGTGTTTCGTATCCCACTCGCCTTTGATCTGATTGATCACGAGAGCGGAATCTCCGAAGACATTTAGAAACTTGATCCTCAGGTCGATTGCAGCTTGTAAACCCATGATACATGCCTCGTATTCTGCCATGTTGTTGGTGCAGCTGAAACATAATCGGGCGGTGAGGGGAGTATGAGTTCCTTTGGGAGATATGATTACAGCGCCGACGCCGTTACCCAAAGTATTGGAGGCTCCGTCAAAATGCATAGACCATCGGGATCCTTTCTCAGGTCCTTCATCCGGTCCAGGTACTTCACAGTCAGTTACCACCATGATATCTTCATCCGGAAAATCAAAGTTCAATGATTGGTAATCGTCCACAGGTTGGTGTGCCAAATGATCGGCCAGTACACTTCCCTTAATTGCTTTCTGAGTTGTATACTGGATGTCATATTCTGTTAAGATCATTTGCCATCTCGTTATTCTTCCAGACAGAGCGGGCTTTTCAAATATGTACTTGATGGGATCCATTTTTGAAATCAATAAAGTAGTGTGAGTCAGCATATACTGTCTCAGCCGGCGAGCAGCCCATACAAGAGCGCAGCAAGTCTTCTCAAGCAGTGAGTAACGAGACTCACAGTCGGTAAACTTTTTGCTCAAGTAATAAATAGCGTGCTCTTTTCGGCCAGACTCGTCATGCTGCCCCAGCACACACCCCATTGAATTGTCAAGTACTGTCAAGTATAGTATCAGAGGTCTTCCTTCCACCGGTGGCATAAGAATGGGTGGCTCTTGGAGGTAATCCTTTATCTTCTCAAAGGCGGCCTGACATTCATCATTCCAGCGCACCACTTGATCTTTCTTCAGCAATTTGAAGATTGGCTCACAAGTAGCAGTCAGATGTGAGATGAATCGGGAAATGTAATTCAGTCGTCCCAGGAAGCCTCTGACTTCTTTCTCTGTTTTTGGAGTCGGCATTTCTTGTATGGCTTTTAACTTGGCAGGGTCCACCTGAATACCTTTATCACTTACAATGAAACCTAGCAATTTCCCGGATCTTACCCCAAAGGTGCATTTGTTGGGATTCAATCTCAGCTTGTACAACTTGAGTCGGTCAAATAACTTCCTCAGATGGTCAAGATGCTCCTCCTCAGTTTGAGACCTTGCAATCATGTCATCAACGTATACCTCAATCTCATGATGGATCATATCATGAAATAAAGCAACCATGGCACGTTGATAGGTTGCCCCAGCATTTTTCAATCCGAATGGCATGACCTTATAACAGAAGGTCCCCCACTGAGTCACAAATGTAGTCTTCTCCATATCTTCTGGAGCCATCTTGATCTAATTATACCCCGAAAACCCATCCATGAAGGAGAACACCTTGTGTTGAGCTGTATTGTCAACAAGGACATCAATGTGAGGTAGGGGGAAGTCATCCTTGGGGCTGGCCCTGTTCAGATCCCTGTAGTCGACGCACATTCTGACTTTACCGTCCTTCTTTGGCACTTGTACCACATTGGAAACCCACTGAGGGTAAGAAGTCACTGCAAGGAAACCGGCATCAAACTGTTTCATAACCTCGGCCTTGATCTTCTCAGACATCTCTGGACGCATCCGTCGGACTTTTTGCTTTACCGGAGGGCAATCTTCCTTGGTTGGCAGGTGGTGAACTACAATGTCGGCATCCAAACCGGGCATATCTTCATAGGACCAAGCAAAAATCTCCATGTAGTCTTGTAGCATCTGGATTAATCGTTGCTTCACGCTGAGCTCTAGATTGGCACCAATCTTGACCTCTTTCCTATCTGTCTCAGTACCCAAGTTAATTGTTTCCACATGCTCTTCATGTGGTTGAATAGCCCTTTCTTCCTGGAGTAGCAGTCTCGCAAGTTCACCAGGCACTTCGCAATCATCTTCACCTTCGTCTTCGGCCAAGTTGATCGGATTTTCGAAGTCATAACTGGCGGTAGCAGAGCTGTTACCAGTGAGATCCAGAGTGGATTGAAACCTGTATAAGTGAGTGTGTGTAAATATAGCTATTTTGCAATATATATAACACAGAAAGGAAAAGAGCACAAGATTTGAAATGCAACAAACGTCCAATGTTTTGATTGATGATATATGAAAATGTCATACAAAAAGCCCTCACAAATGGAGCTACGATGCCCCGGGTAGGACATCGAGCCAACAAAGTTTTAACATATTGTTTGTTACAAATTGGAAATCAAAAGAAATCAATTACTGCGTGACAAATGTGATAGGGGTAAAATCCTTTGCCGTCCAGTTGCTTGGTCCGTCGCTGGCAGTCGGGTAGATCCAACTGTCAAACTCTGCTTCCTCTACATCCTCCTCGATAGCATTCACCCTTGAGCTGGAGATAAACACCGGAGCCTTTCTGATCTTCTCTTTGCGCACAGCCCTCTGAGCCTCTGCAGTAAAGCCCAGCCCAAACTTGTCGTTCTTCTGAGTGAAGTCAGGAAGCTGACCCCAGTTTGCTCAATTGCCTTTCTGAACCACAGCCCGGGCATCCCTTAGGGAAGCCATCTTCAAGGAAACATTCTCTTCGACCGCTGCCTCTGCTGCTGCTGAAATTGGATGTACTTCCTCGAAATGCTGAAAGGGGGTTTCAATAAACTCCCCGTCCATCTCAATGTATCTGAAGGAATTCAAATGGCTCACCATATACTCCTCTTCTCCTTGCACAGTGACGATCTTCCCCCTGACAGGATACTTCAGCTTCTGGTGCAAGGTGGAGGTCACTGCCCCAGCTTTATGGATCCAAGGTCGACCCAGTAGACAAGAGTACGATGGACGTATATCCATCACATAAAAAGTAGAGTCAAACACTTGAGAGCCCACACGAATAGGGATGTTAACCTCTCCATGAACCATCCTTTTGGAACCGTCAAAGGCCCTGACGATGATATTGATGGGCTTTAATTCCAGGCCTTCATAATCCAAACGGTCTAAAGCCTTTTTCGGTAGAACATTCAAGGAAGAACCAGTATCCACCAATACATGCGCCAGAGTAGTGCCCCTGCATTCGATAGAGACATGCAGGGCGTCATTGTGGTCTTTTCCCTTCGCAGTCAGGTCAGCATCTGAAAAACCCAAGCCATTGTCTGCTGTCAGGTTTGCTACACAATCAGTGAACTGGACTGCAGTTGTCTCCTGTGGCACATGGGCCGTTTTGAGAAATGAAATCAAGGCTTTAGCATGGGCCTCGGAGCATAGCAATAAAGAGAGCATGGAGATCTTGGAGGGCGTATGCCCCAGCTGCTCGACAACATTGAAATCGCTTTTCTTTATTATTTTCAGGATCTCCTCCATTTCTTGTTGGGAGGCCTCAGCATTTATGGGTATTGGTGCCTCCATCCGGGCAGGCTCTTCTTCAATCCCTTTGCCCCGAGCATTTGATGACTCGGCGGTAGGGGAAACAACTTGATCAGCAACAGTAACAGGTACACTTGCAGGTGTTATAAGGAGGGGTTTTCGAATAGCGGGCGGTGCAATGTCAGGCGAGAAGAGCCTGCCACTGCGGGTGACCTTGGCTGGACCAGTGATATCGCAGATACTGGCGCCAGTGTCGAATTCTTGTTTGATTCCATTTACAGATACGTCTGCCCCATAATGCCAAGGGACAGCTTTATCAGATACGTAGGGGAGAGGCCCCGGAACAGTAATAATCACATGTGCAACAGTCATGATTTGAACAGGCTTCTTTGGGGGAGCCTTGATTGGATTATTGAAGATGGTAACCACAGAAACTTCTTTTATCGGAACCAATTGAACAGCAGACTTCTTGAACAGAATCTCCTTGCTATCCATTAGGCTTTGGACGCCTAACCTCAGCAAGGGACAACCAGATAGGGAAACAGCACAGAACAGGCAACCTTCACTGCAACCCGGAAATAAACCGGCCCGTAGTAGGTTCTTCTTGACGATCTTCAGAGGGGTAACAACTTCACTTACTGAAACAGCATACAATTCTTCCTCAATGGCATTTACTCTATGCTGGGGCATAGGAGCAGTTACGACATTTGGTCTCTCTGGCGCTTCAAACTGAATTTCCTTTGCGTCGATCAGATCCTGCACTTTGTTTCTCAAGGCCCAGCAATCATCAGTAGTGTGCCCGGGACTATCAGAATGATAAGCACACCGGGCATTTGGGTTATACTTAGGAGACGCAGTGTTGACGACCTTAGGAGCTTCTTTGAGGGTCACCAGGTTGGTGGATAATAGTTGGGGTAAAATTTGAGATAAGGTCATACTCAGTCGGGTATACTGCCTCTTGGGCCTTTCGCTTCTTTGTTGATTGTACTGCTGAGGAGCAGCAACAGGTTTTGAGATGACCAAAGCATTGACGGCTTGGCGACTTTCGGGCTTGACTTGTCTTCTAGGACCATAGACGGCACTTGCTTCTTTCTTAAACGGCCTCTTCTCAGCACTTGTGGAGGCAGCCTTCTGTATCTTGCCTGACCTGATGCCAGCTTCAATTCTCTCTCCCGTCAATATCAAATCTGTAAACCCAGCGGAGGAGTTACCAACCAAATGATTGAAAAATGGACCAGACAACGTCCCTAGGAACATATCAACCAGCTCTCGATCAGTCAATGGAGGCTGCACCCTGCCAGCCAAATCTCTCCATTTTTGAGCGTACTCTTTGAACCCTTCACCCGTTCCTAGAGACATACCCTAAAGTTGGGTACGTGTAGGGGCGAGATTAGAATTGTATTGGTATTGTCTGTAGAATGCGGTTGCCAAATCTTCCCAGTGTCGGATGCTAGTTCCATCCAATTGGTAGAACCATTCAAGCTGTGACCCCGAGAGACTATCTTGGAAGAAGTGAATCCAGAGGTTCTTATCTGCCGTGTAAGGTTGGATTTTCCTTACGTACGACCTTAGATGCAGCTTTGGGCAGGAGACCCCATCATACTTGGCGAAGGCAGGCGCCTTAAACTTGTGTGGAATTACTACCCCGGAAGATAACCCCAAATCTCCGAAATCCAATCCTGGCACATTCTGAATTTCCATGGTGCTCAAACGGTCCTCCAATTGCTTGTATCTGTCAGCAGCAGGTGGGTATTGTTCGTCGTTATAGTCCGTCTCGTTGTCGGAGACTGCGGGACTAGGAGCTCCTCCACCTTGGGGACTATTTTTCTCAGCAGAAGAAGTAGTTGGATCAACTTC
The DNA here is from genome assembly GCA_948472305.1 of Vicia faba. Classification (NCBI taxonomy): domain Eukaryota; kingdom Viridiplantae; phylum Streptophyta; class Magnoliopsida; order Fabales; family Fabaceae; genus Vicia; species Vicia faba. The sequence goes on along the minus strand of OX451740.1, from coordinate 926,167,483 downwards.
ATTGTGGAGTGTGTTCCCGAACCTGCGTCCGGTGTTGAACAGCGCAGTCCTCTTTTTCTTCTTCTTCTTCATGAGTAGAGTCTTCAACTCTTGCTGACCTTGGGCTAGGCTTAGGACCATCTCTTGAAACTGTGCACTTTGGGCCTGAAGGGCCTTGATTGCTTGCTCACTGGATGAGTCTGGATTCATGATGACTATTCAAAATAAACAGCGAAGGAGATTAAGTAACCTGTGAAATAGGGTACCTGCTATGCATATGGTGCAATGGAATGCGTATGTTTTATGTTTTCAAATACAAAACAAGATTCAAATTTGTAGACAAAAAAGGGAGACACACTTCATTAGATTAGAATTTTCAATTGTTCAACAATTTGCCCTTAGGCATTACAGGAATGAAAAAATGCTGGAAAGGAAATAAACTATAAAAGGAAACATCCAAAGCTCATCAATGCTCCCATGGCCTCCTCTTTTCAGTGCTGATGTAGTTGTTCAGGACCCGTTCTTCCTCCAATTGCTTAGTCAGCCTCTGGATCTTCCGCTCCTACTCGTTGAATTTCTCCCGATAGAAATCCCGCTCTTCCTTTAGCTGCGCCCAAGATCTCTTCATGGTGTCAAAATCAGTAGGTATTTGAGGAGGGAGGACAGTTGGAGGAACCCCATCTTCATCAGGAGACTCAAGAATGAGGGGTCTAACAGCTTCGTAGGGCATACCTAACCTTTGAGCACGGATGTGGACCCATTTGCAATAGGGCTTCAATGGCAGAGAAGTCTTTGGTCCCAACTCATGTGGGTCGACTTTGTGGATTCTGTCCCAAGCTCTAATGAATCCCTGGCGTAGTTTGTCACTGTCTGCCTGAAACTCAAAATGGAAGTGAGGAACCAGCATTTCATGAGGCCCATCTCCTCTGGCTCTTCCAAACTGACGGAGAGCTAAACACGGATTGTAAGAGATTCCTCCTTGGATACCAATCAGTGGAACATTAGGGTATTCTCCGCAACGGTCAATAACAGCTACCTCATCCAAACCTCTGAGAGTCCAGGTGATGTCATTATCAGTGAGAGACATTAACCTCTGAGCCCAACCTTTTCCTTCTTCATTCTTCAGCACGAACTTAGGAAGGTGCGAAATAAACCACCTTACTAGCAAAGGAGCACAACACCACAGAGTCCCCCGTTTTCGAGAAGTACGAGTATAGAGTTGTTGTAGAATATCACCCAAAAGAGTGGGTACCGGATTCTGAGACATGAAGATCCTTATGACATGGATACTGATGAAAGTGTCAGGGTTGGGAAACAGTACCAGACCATAGATCAAAAGAGCCAGAGTATCCTCATATGCCTTGAAGTCCAAGTCATTCCAGAAATCATTAGCCTTGCCAACCAGAAATTTGACCAAAAAGCCCTTGATCCCATTTCTAGTTTCCCAGTTGGACAATACCTCTTCTTTGGTCAAGGGGAGAATTGCAGCAATCTCTTCAGGCCTAGGAGTCTTTTCCAAACTAGTGAATGGAGTTTGTTCCAAGACAGGGATCCCAAGCAAATAAGAGAATTCTTCCAGGGTAGGAACCAGCTGGAAGTCTTGAAATGTGAAACAGTGATACAGAGGGTCATAAAACTGGGTCAGAACACTTATCAGTTGTTGGTCCCATTTTGCAGTAACCAAGAAAAGGAGAGAACCATGTCTGTTGATGAAGGAAGAAGTGTTTGGAATCCTACCAACCAAATCCTTGAGTAAAACTGGTGGTTGAACAAAGTTGAGCCGGACAGTATTCCTACGCACGGGCATCATGATGTCCTACAAAACAGAGCAAAGATGAAACCTTTTTGTCTTTGAAATGGGTTAGCCTTTTATACCGGATGCATGCAATGATATGATGGCATGATGCTATGATGAAGCACATCACAAGTATTCACATAGGAAAATAAGGCACACAAGTCACACAAGACACCCTTAGGTTTCAGGCCAGCATGAGTTTCAGGTATTACCCTCTTTTGGTTTTGTTGGTTAAAACCTGTCCTATCAGAAGTAACCGGGTTCTAGAGGATCTCAAATCATTGGCTACCCTCAATCGGTCATAACTCCAGCATCGCAATCTTTTCTCGCGGCCATAACCATCTCGAGAGTTTAGCCTCAATGAGTGTAGCATACTGCTACTGTCCTAATAGCCAAGTTGGTCAATTTAGGGTTCTAAGGTTGGTTGGTGTTTAATGACCCCTTAGAAGACCTATATTCTCCCCGTTACAACACAAGGGATATAGGTACAGACTAAGATGCCACACCAACGTAGCCACTGCTTCACCCATGTCGGTCTACGTCGGACAGGTCCCTCATAGATTATGCTACCTAAAAAGGTATATCCCAGATCCGGGTTAGGATCTATAAAACTCCGATGCAAAGCCCATAAATGTAAAGCAAACAAAGCAAACAATTGAAAACAAAGGTGATCTAAGCCCTAAGGTTACTCCACTTTTAAAGTTTTCCCCAACAGAGTCGCCAGTTCTGTGATACGGTGGGAGAACTGACTTGAGGTTTTGCGTTTGTATTTGCAAATGTTGCGGTTAGCAAGAGTCGCCACCGACTTTTTATTTTATCCTAAGGAAAGGTTAAAAAGCACAGCAAAAACCTTTTGAGATGTTTTCTTGGGTTCGGGGAGTAGATTATAGAAAGGGAAGGTATTAGCACCCTTTCTATCCATGGTTATCCATGGGCTCTTAGTTACTTTCTTAGATCACTTGCCTTTTGTGTTCAATTGTTTGAAATGGTGCTTTGTGTATGTTTGAAAATGTTTTGAAAAGAGGCCAATGTGGTGGCAACCTTTGTAATGATCCATGTGGGGATGTATACAAAGGTGTATGTCTTTTGAAAAGGGTTTCATTTGTTTTTGAAAGTAGTTTTGAAAGTGTAGTGAGATGTGGTTTTGAAATTAGGCAAGTGTTTTGTTTTGCAAGTTTGAGTCAAGCAACTAAGAGGTTATCTACTCCTAAATTTCTCAAAAGATCATTGCTATGTTTTAACCCTTTTAACAAGTTTGTTCCACCATTGAATTTGGTGGACAACCTTATGTTAGGATGTGAAGGGGACAGGCGCGGGTCATCGTTTAGACCATAATTGCAACGACGTTAAATGTCTTTGAGCAATTTCTTTAAGGGACTTGATCATTTGTTTTTGTTTGTTTTGAAAAGTTTTGTCGAGGGACTATGATCATTCAAATTGTTTGCTTTGCCCAAAGAAGTTCAACATGCAATATGGCCCATTTATTTGAAGGCAACAAGTGGAATACCCTAAGGGGTGCAAGTGTGAAATGTGTGTCCATTTTCATGCTTGTTTATCTTGAGATTAGGTCATAACTATTTTTTTATCGTTTTTTCGCATACAAACCCTAATTCTAACATGTTATCATTAGAAAGCAATAAAATGCGAAATTAAATTTACTAAGCTATTACAAAACCAAATATGGGAAGGGGGGTACAAATGTTCAAATGGGGAGATTGACAAGAATTTAAATCTACATTATTACATCATTTTGAATATTTGCAAATTAATCAATGTAAAAAAAATTAAATAAGAATGCAAGATGCCAAAGAAATGTTTTGTATATGTATGAAAAAATATTATTTATGTAAAAGAGAAAAGAAAATAAAAATTATATTATTTTTTGGAGTATTTTGAATTTAGGGCAAAAACCCTAATTTTAAAGAAAATGCATTATTATCTAATTTAATACAAATATTTATTTATTATTTATAAAAATATAATAAAATGAAGTATATCATGAAAAATGTATTTTTTATATCCAATATTAATAAAAATGAAAAATTCAGATATTTTTATATTCTCACCTAAATATATTAATAAACATATATATATATATATATATATATATATTAAATTCTTAAATGTGTATTATGTGCAAAAATATTTAATGTTTAATAAATAATAATAATAAAAAAGTATTTTTTATGTGGAATATTTTCAGAATGTAAACAAAAATAAAAATTGTATTTTCACTATTTTTATATTTATTCTAAATAATAGTATGTATATATTTTATGTATAAACAAAGGAAATAAACAAATAAATATGCAATAAATACAAAAAATGATGGAAAAAATATTTTCAAAATTTTAATGTCATGAGAAAAAATAAACAAAGTCAACCAAAAAGGAAAAAGTCAAAAAAGTCAAATAAATAAGCAAATGGGCTCAGGGGGTGTGAATCAAAATAAATGGTGTGAATAGGAAAAAATTCCAGGCCCAGCCCAGAAGACCTGTCTTCTTCAACCTCTGAACAACATCCTTCAAGCAAAACACGCGTTTTTTATCTCTGGATTCCTGGACTTTCAAGCAAAACTCATAACATGAAAAGTGTAGAGCATTAAGAGACGGTTTCAACCATATAAAGAACTTGACCTATCTCTCTAAGGTGAGGGAGAATTTCTCCTCCCCCAATTTCTGACCTAACTTTTCATCAATGTTCAGTCATGAAATTCTCTAAGCACACGAAATATAAATGAAATCTAATCATATGAGCATGTTCAGGGGTATGATTGTGACATGTTTTCTTCACAAACCTAAAGCTAACAATGCCTAATAAGGGAGATAGAACTTCATGAATGTACCTGTTCAGTTGGAATCGAGCTTTGCAATGGAGGATGTTTCAGAGTGAAATGATGACTTGTATAGCTTCCTTGAAGTGTAAGGATTCTTTTCCAAGTCTTACTTTGTCTTGAAACTCCCTGAATCGAGCTAGTGAACTCCAACTGCAAAACAGAAATTTAAAAATGGTGAAGTGGCTTGGAGGTGTTACAGGTCAGGTTTCAAGTCATGGTTAGCTTGCATAGGTTGTAAGGAAGGTAGAGGAACAGGTTTGGGCAAGAATGCTTGAAGGGATTGAGAGATAGAACTCAATCTGCAGGGGTTCCCCTGTTTGAGCAGTTCCAAGGTGATTTTGAGATGGAGGATGCTGGAGAGGTCCAGGACTCGTGCAAAAGCTTGGATATGTTCTATGGAATGTGTTTGATAGCTTTTGTGTTGTGTTTCTATGCTGAAGAGAGAGTTGGTACAAGTTATGGACTTTTCTTCTATGTTAAGCAACAAAAGCAAGTTGATAGTTTTAGGTTAGTAGGGGGCCTCCTAATGTGCTGCATAATCTTCTCTTGATCAGAGCAACTTGTCCATAATCTTGTGCCAAAAGGATTTAGCTTGTACCTTCTTGATTTCTAAATTGACATAAAGCTAATCTTTTCAAAAAATGGAAAGTTCACTTTATCTAGTTTAGGATTAATCCACTATGCAATGTTAGAACACAAAGAACATGGCCTTAACACATTGAATATGCATTAAATTATTGAGTATGGAATGGTTCAAGGACCTGTAATCAAGCATAAAGCAAGCTGAGTTCAAATTTGCAAAGTTATGAACATGTTTTGATGAAGAACAAAAGTGAATTTTTGCCAAATTGTGAAATTCTAATCTCTCAAGTTATGAGGTTGTTTGATGAGTTCTTGGACATTTTGGAAAGCTTGGAATGTGTACTAAAATCCATCTTTGAAATGCAAATTAAAATTCCAAGTGGAAGGGTATGAAAAGTGGCCTTGAAGTGGGGTAGAAAACCTTGTCAAAATAGGTTAAAATTTCACTAAGTTAAAAATGGTTTAGTGTCCTTATTCAAAAAATTTTAACTTGAGATACAAGCTTCAAATGAGAAAACTTTGTGAATAAAAGTTGTAGATTATGCAACAAGCTACAACTTTCATGTTTTGACTTTTGTTTGAATCCAAATGGATCTTGGTGAAAAGATGGGGCAAAGTTGGGAAACAATTAGGGTTTTTCATAACTTAGAAAAATTCTAAGTTATGAAAAATTCCATTTTCTAACCCTAATTTGCATTTTGTGATTTCTTGGTGAACAAGTTTCATGATTTGGCAAGTTTTGATGAAAAATGAATCTTAACTCTTGATTTTGACCAAAAAGTCAAAGTTTGACTTTTCAGTGTACAGTCAAAATTGATCAATTGACTGGGAAATTCAACTATCAATCTTGTGTACTTGAGATCTTTTGAGCTTGATGAACATGTCAAGATAATTCCATGGGGTCCTTGAGTCCATATGTGAGCTTGGTTTGCCATTGGTTAGGTCAAACAGTCAAAAATTGCCTTTGTGCAGTCAAAACCCTAAAAATGACCATTTTGCCCTTTTGGTGATCTGATCAAATTTCTTGTGAAATTGTGATCCAAACTTGATCAAATGGTCCATATGAGTTCATAATGTTGATGTGGATCAAATTTCATGAGATTTGACTGTCAATTGGCCACAGTTGACTTTTTCCCCAATACAGCTGATTTCTAGGTCAACTGTCCAATTGACTGGGCAAAACTTGGAATCAAGACTTGAAACTTGGTATGGAGAAACTTGGGAGTCCAATATGAAGCATGAAAGTCATCTCAGGCATTTTAGGTCAAAATATCCTTGGGCAAACACAAACCCTAATTTGAGTCCACAATGCAAGGAGAAGTCTTGAGCAGGGGAAACCCTAACTGGATCTTGATCTTCAAAGGTCTTGTGATGAAAAAAATGTTGAGGAAATGGGAGGGCAAATTTTGGGGTACAACAGCTATCCTGGAAGAAATGGATCCACAGGTTCTTGTCTGCAGTGTAAGGTTGGATCTTCCTTACATATGATTTGAGATGCAACTTAGGACAGGAAGCTCCATCGTACTTCGCAAAGGCAGGTGCCTTGAACTTGTGTGGGATCACCACCCCAGAAGATAAACCTAGATCTCCAAAATCCAGCCACGACACATGTTAAACCTCCATGGCACTTAAACGGTCCTCTAGTTGCTTGTACCTGTCTTCGGCAGGAGGGTATTGTTCGTTGTTGTTATCTGTCTCGTTGTCGGAGACCGCAGGACTAGGAACCCTTCCTTCTTGGGGGCTATCCCTCCCTACAGAGGAAGTAGCCTGATCAGCCTCATTCTGCAGTGTATTCCCAAACATTCGTCCAGTGTTAAACAGCGCAGTCCTCTTTTTCTTCTTCTTCTTCAAGAGCAAAGTCTTCAACTCCTGTTGACCCTGGGATAAGCTCATGACCAGCTCTTGAAACTGAGTGTTCTGGGCCTGGAGGGCCTTGATAGCTTGTTCGGTAGTAGGCTCGGCAGACATGATGATTGAGTGCTGAAATAAACAGCGAAGAAGATTCAGCAACCTGTAGAAGAAAGGGTACCTGTTATGCATATGATGCAATGAGATGCGTATGATTTATGTTTTCAAAGACAATCGGGATTCAACTTTATAGACAAAAAGGAAACACACTTCATTAGATTCAAACTTTAAATTGTTCAACAATTTGCCCTTAGGCATTACAAGAATGAAAATACTGAAAAGGAAATAAAAGCTGTAAAAGAAACATCCAAAGTCCATCAGTGCTCCCATGGCCTTCTCTTCTCGGTACGGATATAGTCATTCAGGATCCGCTCTTCCTCCAATTGCTTAGTCAGCTTCTGGATCTTTTGTTCCTGTTTGTTGAACTTTTCCCGATAATAATCCCGTTCTTCCTGTAGCTGCGCCCAAGATCTCTTTAGTGTATCAACATCAGTGGGTATCTGAGGAGGGAGGACAGTTGGAGGAACCTCGTCTTCATCAAGAAATTCAAGAATGATAGGCCTGACAGCTTCGTATGGCATACCTACCTTCTGAGCACGGATGCAGGCCCATCTGTAGTAGGGTTCCATTGGTAGAGAAGTCTTCGATCCCAACTCGTGTGGGTCAGCTTTGTGAATTCTGTCCCAAGCCATGATGAATCTACGACGCAGCTCGTCACTGTAAGTGTTTAGTTATTGGCATGTATTTTTGGTAAAACCAGGTGTGTGAATGTCATGACTGATGTCATAACATTCTGGATTATTAGGTACTTTATGCAGAAAAAGTATGGCATACAGTAGCTGCTGTTTATGAGTGTGTATCTGAGCATTTTGCAATGATCACATTTATTACTTTCTACCAAAATCAGTAAACAGGAATTCTGATGTCATAACAAATGTTAAGACATCCTGTACTGATCTAACAGTTATGCAGTTTGGTTAATTCTGAGATTTTTCAGGAAGTTGGTTCATTCCTTCCAGAACAGAATCTCACGTGGACTTTAGGTTAACCTAGCTCAACCCTAATCTGGTTGATAAAGTCTTGTGACCAAGTCTTGAGGTTAACCCTAATTAACCCTAGCTTTTCGTGGAATCCCTAACTGAAGAAACATCTGCATATATATTCAACAGGAAAGCTGATTGCAAATTAACTCTCTTAGACAGAAGATCAATTAGGAGCTGTATAGTTTTAACTGCTGTAATCCAAGCAAGTATCATTGTGATAAGTGACTTGGAATAGGTTTTGGTTGTAAGGGTTTTTTGTATCACTCAAAGCTTTGAAGCAAGAGTGTTTGTGTCTCTTGACTAAAGCTTTGAAGCAAAGTCAAGATAGGTTTATGTATCACTCAAAGCTGTGAAGCACGAGTGTTTGTGTTACTTGATTAAAAGCTGTGAAGCATAATCAAGTGTATGTTCTGAAGAGTGTCTTCATTATTTCATTAGTCAATTGTTTAAGTATCACTGCTGTGATTGAGGGGGAGTGAGTAGGAACTCAGGTTTAAGTTGAACTTAGATTGAAGTTGCATTGGGTAGGTCTTAAGTGAAGGATATAAACTGGTTGGTTTATTCCTGAATTAATATCTCTTATAGTGGATTTCCTCCCTGGCTTGGTAGCCCCCAGAGTAGGTATTGTTTCACACTTAACTGGGTAAACAATTGACTGTGTTCTTTACTGTTTTTATTTACTGTCTTATAGAAAGTCAGATACGGTGTCATAACATTCACTGTGACATTGAGTATCTGCTGCCAGAATTTCAATTGGCATCAGAGCAGGCACCCTGCCTGTATTACTGGGTGAGATCTAGGGATATCACTTTCTGGAACTATGGACAAAGAAGGAGTTTTTGGAAACAGACCACCCATTCTGGATGGATCAAATTATGACTACTGGAAACCTCGTATGATTGCCTTCTTAAAATCACTGGACAAAAAGGCTTGGAGAGCTACTGACAAAGGATGGAACCATCCCACCATAACTGAGAAAGATGGGACAATCAGTCTGAAGCCTGAGGAATAATGGAACAAAGAAGAAGATGAGTTAGCCATGGGTAATTCCAAAGCTTTAAATGCCTTGTTCAATGGAATTGATAGAAACATATTCAGACTGGTACACCAATGTGAACTGGCCAAGGAAGTTTGGGACACTCTCAAAACTACCCATGAGGGCACATCCAAAGTAAAAATGTCAAGGCTTCAGATGCTGACTACCAAGTTTGAGAACCTAAGGATGATGGAAGATGAAACCATTCATGAGTTTCACATGAACATCTTGGAGATTGCCAACACCTCAGGAGCATTGGGAGAAAAGATGTCAGAAGAAAAACTGGTGAGAAAGATTCTCAGATCCTTGCCTAAAAAATTTGCAATGAAGGTAACTGCTATAGAGGAAGCCCAGGATATCAGCAAGTTGAAGGTGGATGAACTCATTGGGTCTCTTCAGACTTTTGAGATGGGGATCAGTGAAAATGTTGACAAGAAGAACAAGAGCATAACACTTGTATCCAACACTGAAGATGAAAACAAGGAGGATGAACAAGAAAGTATTTCAAAAGCTATAGCCATGCTCGGAAGACAATTCAACAAACTCATCAAGAGAATGGATCCAAAGTCAAGGTCAAATGTTAAGAACATTTCCTCTGACATTAACAAATTTTATGACTCCAGCAGAAAACCAAGGTCTGAAGAGAAGGGAAATCAAAGCAGAGGAATTCAATGTCATGGATGTGAAGGATATGAGCACATTCGAGCTGAATGTCCTACCTTTCTTAAGAAACAAAAGAAAGGAATGTCTGTTACCTGGTCTGACTGTGATTCAGAAAGTAATTCTGAAGAAGAATCTGCCAAACTAGTTACTGCACTAACTGGTGTTTGTTCCTCTGAAAGTGACACTAGTGATGAGGAAGTGACATTTGAAGAACTGGCTTATACATACAAGAAATTATGTATCAGAAGTGCTGAAGTCTGTCTGCAAAATGAGAGACAAACAAAACTCATAATAAAGTTGGAGGCTGAAAAAAGGGCAGACATTGAAACTATAAGTCATCTAGAAGAGGAAGTTCAAATGCTGAACTCAAAACTGAACCAGATGACCAAATCTGTCAAGATGCTGACAAATGGAACTGACAAATTGGAAGAAATCCTTCAGGTTGGACAAAATGTGGGAAACAAGTCTGGTCTAGGATTTGTGGCAGCAAAGAAATCTGGTGCAGACAAGAAGATCATGCCTGATAAACAAATGTCAAAGCAGATGTCACAACACAACACTCAACATCGGGAACAGAGAAATATGAAGAAAAAATACCAAAGATGGAGATGTCATCATTGTGGGAGGTTTGGCCACATAAAGCCATTCTGCTTCAGATTGTATGGATACCCTAATCAGAACCCAGGTGTCAAACCTAAGTCTAACAAGGTACCACATACTCCACAATGGAAGAAAAAGGCTACTGCCCTGATAGCCCACACTTCCCTTAGAGTCTCTGCAAAGGAAGACTGGTACTTTGACAGTGGGTGCTCTAAGCACATGACTGGAATCAAGAACCTTCTCAATAATGTCAAACCTCACACCACTAGTTATGTGACCTTTGGAGATGGTGCTATAGGAGAAATCAAAGGAGTTGGTAACTTGGACTGCCCTGGAGTTCCAAATCTAAATGAAGTACTATTGGTAAAAGGCCTGACTGCTAATCTCATTAGTATCAGTCAATTATGTGATCTAGGATTCAAGGTCAACTTCTTAAAATCTGAATGTCTTGTAACTAATGAAAAACAAGAAATTGTAATGAAAGGAGTCAGATCTAAAGACAACTGTTACTTGTGGGAACCTGAGAACACTAATTACTCCACTGTGTGTTCTATTGCCAAAGAAGAAAAAGAGGTGAAACTGTGGCACAAAAAACTTGGCCACCTTCATCTAAGAGGAATGAAAAGGATTATATCCATGGAGGCAGTCAGAGGGATTCCAAGACTGCAAATTGATGAAGGGAGAGTTTATGGTGAATGTCAGGTTGGTAAGCAGACTAGGATGTCACATCCAAAGTCAAGACATCTGACCACCTCTAAGGTTCTAGAACTTCTTCATATGGATCTGATGGGACCAATGCAGGTGGAAAGTCTTGGTGGAAAGAGATATGCCTATGTTGTTGTGGATGACTTTTCCAGATTCACCTGGATTAACTTCATTAGGGAAAAATCTGATGTGTTTGAAGTTTTTAAAGAACTGTGCAAAAGAATTCAAAGAGAAAAAGAAGGGTGTATTGTCAGAATCAGAAGTGATCATGGCAAGGAATTTGAAAACAGTAAGTTTAATGAGTTCTGTTCCTTAGAAGGAATTAGTCATGAATTCTCTTCTCCTATAACTCCTCAACAAAATGGAGTTGTAGAAAGGAAAAATAGGACCATACAGGAATCTTCCAGAGCTATGATACATGCCAAAAGACTTCCTATTCATTTTTGGGCTGAAGCTATGAATACAGCCTGTTATGTCCATAACAGAGTCACTTTGAGAAAGGGAACCTCATCCACCATTTATGAACTCTGGAAAGGAAGAAAGCCAACTGTGAAGTACTTCCATGTATTTGGCAGCAAATGTTATATTCTGGCAGATCGTGAACAAAGGAGAAAGCTGGACCCTAAAAGTGATGAAGGTATATTTCTAGGATACTCCTCCAACAACATAGCTTATAGGGTATTCAATTCCAGGACCAAAGTCATGATGGAATCAATAAATGTCATTGTTGATGATTATCATGAAGAAACAGATGTCCCTTGTAATGTTGAGACATTCTTTGAGACTCCAACTCAACAGAATGACCTTCCTAACACCACTACAGCAGACTCTGAATCCAAGGAAGCTAGCAAAATCCCTTCCATCAGAATTCAGAAAGATCATCCTAAAGAACTCATCATAGGGGATCCTAACAGTGGAGTCATTACAAGATCTAGAGAAATCATCTCAAACTCTTGCTTTGTGTCTAAAATTGAACCAAGAAATGTTAAGGAGGCTTTAACTGATGAATACTGGATTGGTGCAATGCAAGATGAATTGAACCAATTTAAGCAACATGATGTTTGGGAGTTAGTTCCTAGACCAGAGGGAACAAACATCATTGGCACAAAATGGATATACAAGAACAAATCAGATGCTGAAGGAGTTGTCACTAGGAATAAGGCAAGACTTGTTGCCCAAGGATACACTCAAGTTGAAGGGGTTGATTTTGATGAGACCTTTGCCCGTGTAGCCAGACTGGAATCTATCAGACTCCTATTGGGAATTGCTTGTCTCCTGAAGTTCAAGCTATTTCAGATGGATGTAAAAAGTGCCTTCCTAAGTGGGTACTTAAATGAGGAAGTTTATGTGGAACATGCTAAAGTTTTTGTGGATCCAAACCACCCTGATCATGTCTACAAATTGAGGAAAGCTCTATATGGCCTGAAACAAGCTCCTAGAGCATGGTATGACAGGTTAACAAAAATTCTCTCAGACAAAGGATACAGAAAAGGAGGCTTGGATAAAACCCTCTTTGTCAAAAATGAAGGAGGGAAGTTAATGGTAGCTCAAATATACGTTGATGACATAGTGTTTGGGGGAATGTCAGAATAAATGGTTAAACATTTTGCTGACCAGATGCAGGATGAATTCGAAATGAGTCTCATCGGAGAACTGACTTATTTTCTTGGACTTCAAGTCTCACAGATGGAGGACTCAATCTTTCTATCTCAAAGCAAGTATGCAAAGAACATTGTCAAGAAGTTTGGTATGGAGAATGCCAGTCACAAAAGGACTCTTGCACCTACTCATTTAAAGTTATCCAAAGATTCAAGTGGGGTTAAGGTGGACCAAAGTCTGTACAGAAGCATGATAGGAAGTTTGCTGTACTTAACAACCAGCAGACCTGACATTGCTTTTGCAGTTGGAGTTTGTGCAAGATACCAAGCTGATCCTAAAGTCAGTCATATCAACCAAGTGAAGAGAATTTTGAAGTATGTAAGTGAAACTTACAACTATGGCTTGCTATACTCTCATGGCTGTGAACCAACTCTGACTGGTTATTGTGATGCTGATTGGGCTGGAAGTGCTGATGATAGCAAAAGCACCTCTAGAGGATGTTTCTTCTTAGGAAATAATATGGTCTCCTAGTTCAGCAAGAAACAGAACTGTGTGTCTCTCTCTACTGCTGAAGCTGAATACATTGCAGCTGGTAGTAGCTGTTCTCAAATGATCTGGATGAAACAGATGCTTACTGAGTATAATGTCACACAAGATGTTATGACATTGTACTGCGACAATCTGAGTACAATCAACATTTCCAAGAATCCTATTCAGCATAGCAGGACCAAGCATATTGACATTAGACATCACTTTATCAGAGACCTTGTAGAAGAGAAGACGATTAAACTGGAACATGTTGCCATTGAGCTACAGCTGGCTGACATTTTTACCAAGGCACTTGATGCAAATCAATTTGAAAACTTGAGGGGCAAGTTGGGTATTTGCCAACATGAGGAATTGTATCAATTAATTTTGCTTAAAACAAGGGTTGAAGGAGTTATTTTTGTTAAGTCTATTTTGATTGGGTTAATCATATGTTTTCCTATTTCTTTCAAAATTATTAAGAAGTTGAATAGACACTCATTTGCCTCCATCCTTTCTTGACTCTGCAACAAATCCCATTCTCTCAATCAAAGTTTTCTCTCTAGTTGCTACTGGTTTTCTAAGACTATCAAAATGTCTCAAACATCATCCTCATCCAAGACGACCGTTTCATCCTCATCCTCTGATCGAGATTCTCGGGCAATCACATCATGCATGGATTCTGAAGTCCTGGAGATTACTCCTCTTAGAGAAATGGCAACTAACCCCTCCAAGGTCAAAAAGCTGAGAACAAGGCATGCAGGAAGGCCTCAAGCTACTTCATCCGGTAACCCCTCTCAATCTTCATCTTCTGTACCAAATAGGGAAGGCTGAGCTTATGTTCATCAAGCAATAGCTAGGCTTGTTACAAGAATTTTGAGTGAGAACCACTCTGTACCTGGGATTTCTGTTCCATTAAATCAAGAATCAGCAATCCCAAATGTTGAAGTAAATCCAGATGTCTCTTAGAATGTTGAGACTCCAAATGACAACATTCAGAAATCATCTGAAAACCTTGATGGTTTTCAGAACCCTTCAGAGAAGAATGTTGAACCACCTGTTATTGATGTGGTTGAGGAATACTCAGACAATGACCTAATTGCAAATATCAACCCTAGCATAGCTAGGAGAATGATGAACAGAAAGGGTAATCAGGATGCTGAAAAATGTCTGACCAAAGAGAAACCTGCTGATAAGAAAACCAGGTCTGAAGGCAAGACTGGTGTGGAAACTGTGAAGACTAGACTGTCCAAAGGGAAGGTGAAAGACCGAGTACATGCTGGGAGTCTCTCAAAGCCTGTGAGACAACCAATAGCAAAGAAGAGGAAAGAGCCTAAACCTTCTGATTCTGATGAGGAATCAGAATTTGAAATTGATGCTGAAGACATTCCTCTCAGAAGGAAACTCCCTTCCAGCAAAATGGCTAGAGTTCTTGAAGTCCCCACTGACAACATTTCATTTCACCACCCTGAAAATGCCAATAAATGGAAGTATGTTTGCTTGAAGAGAATAGCCTTGGAAAGAGAACTAAACAATGGTGCAATGGATTGTAAGGAAATCATGGACCTAATCAAAGTTGTTGGACTAATGAAGACTGCGGAAAAGTTTACCAAATGCTATGAAAATCTTGTCAAGGAATTCATAGTGAATTTGTCTGATGAATGTGCTGATGGAAGGTCAGCTGACTTTGAATGTATCTATGTGAGAGGAAGAAAAGTTAATTTCTCTCCCTCTGAAATTAAAAAATTTCTTGGAAGATCAAATGAGGCTTGCCCTGAACTAGAAGTTACTGACAATGAAGTATGCCAAACCATCACATCAAGACAAGTCAAGTGCTGGCCCTTAAAAGGCAAGCTGAATGCTAGCAATCTAAGCATAAAATTTGCCATCCTGCACAAGATTGGTGCAGCCAACTGGGTCCCTACCAACCATAAATCAACCATCTCTACAGGATTTGGGAGATTCATTTATGCTGTTGGAACCAGGACTGAATTTGACTATGGTAGGTATATATTTGATCAAACTTTAAAACATGCTGGAAGCTATGTTGTTAAAGTCCCTATTGCCTTTCCCTCCCTCCTATATGGAATTGTCCTTGCTCAGTACCCTGACATCCTGGTGGATAGAGATACTGCCTGCAAAAGAGCTCCTACTCTTGGGTTACACTACAAGCTATTCCAGGGATCTCATTATCCTGACATTGTCATGACATCAGCTGAGACATCAACTGTAAAAACTCAGTCCAAGACATCTGATGTTATAGCTGTGCTGAAGGAAACCTGCAAAGAGCTGGAGACAAGGAAAAAGACTCTTGAGAACCTAATTTCCAGATTAGAACAGGAGGAGACTGAAGGACAAAGAAGGGAAGAGGATGCTGCTGAAGATCAGCTCAATGCTGAAGAAAGTGCCTCCTCTGAAGATGACAGTGCTTAAAGTTTGGTGGAGTTGACAAGCTTGATGCTGGTTCCTGTTGATGCAAGTGATTTCAGATTTTCTTTGTTTTTATTACTCATTTTGGATAACTGTATAACATATAAGTACATGTATCTTTGGCCTATTTGTGGCTAAAGAGGGGGAGATATTTTGTGTTAATTACTTGGTAGACATTATATTTTTCTGCAGACATATTCATTCTGTTGCTCTCTATTCTCTGATTGCTTAGGGGTTTTAGCCAAAAATATGCCAAAGGGGGAGTTTGTAAGTGTTTAGTTATTGGCATGTATTTTTGGTAAAACCAGGTGTGTGAATGTCATGACTGATGTCATAACATTCTGGATTATTAGGTACTTTATGCAGAAAAAGTATGGCATACAGTAGCTGCTGTTTATGAGTGTGTATCTGAGCATTTTGTAATGATCACATTTATTACTTTATACCAAAATCAGTAAACAGGAATTATGATGTCATAACAAATGTTAAGACATCCTGTACTGATCTAACAGTTATGCAGTTTGGTTAATTCTGAGATTTTTCAGGAAGTTGGTTCATTCCTTCCAGAACAGAATCTCACGTGGACTTTAGGTTAACCTAGCTCAACCCTAATCTGGTTGATAAAGTCTTGTGACCAAGTCTTGAGGTTAACCCTAATTAACCCTAGCTTTTCGTGGAAGCCCTAACTGAAGAAACATCTGCATATATATTCAACAGGAAAGCTGATTGCAAATTAACTCTCTTAGACAGAAGATCAATTAGGAGCTGTATAGTTTTAACTGCTGTAATCCAAGCAAGTATCATTGTGATAAGTGACTTGGAATAGGTTTTGGTTGTAAGGGTTTTTTGTATCACTCAAAGCTTTGAAGCAAGAGTGTTTGTGTCTCTTGACTAAAGCTTTGAAGCAAAGTCAAGATAAGTTTATGTATCACTCAAAGCTGTGAAGAACGAGTGTTTGTGTTACTTGATTAAAAGCTGTGAAGCATAATCAAGTGTATGTTCTGAAGAGTGTCTTCATTATTTCATTAGTCAATTGTTTAAGTATCACTGCTGTGATTGAGGGGGAGTGAGTAGGAACTCAGCTTTAAGTTGAACTTAGATTGAAGTTGCATTGGGTAGGTCTTAAGTGAAAGAGATAAACTGGTTGGTTTATTCCTGAATTAATATCTCTTATAGTGGATTTCCTTCCTGGCTTGGTAGCCCCCAGAGTAGGTGTTGTTTCACACTGAACTGGGTAAACAATTGACTGTGTCCTTTACTGTTTTTATTTACTGTCTTATAGAAAGTCAGATACGGTGTCATAACATTCACTGTGACATTGAGTATCTGCTGCCAGAATTTCAGTCACTGTCTACCTGAAATTCAAAACTGATGTGAGGTACCAACATCTCATGAGGCCCTGCTCTTCTGGCTCTTCCAAACTGACGGAGAGCTAAACATGGATTATAAGAGATTCCTCCCTGGGTACCGATCAATGGAACATTAGGATATTCTCCGCAACGATCAATAATGGCTACCTCATCCAAACCTCTGAGAGTCCAAATGATGTCATTATCAGTGAGAGACATTAACCTATGAGCCCAACCCTTTCCTTCTTCATTCTTCAGCACGAACTTAGGGAGATGCGAAATAAACCACCTCACTAACAAAGGAGCACAACACCATAGAGTTCCACGTCTTCGGGCAGTACGAGCATAGAGCTGTTGCAGGATATCACCCAAGAGAGTGGGTACAGGGTTCCAAGACATGAAGATCCTTATGGAATTGATATTGACAAAGTTATCAGGATTTGGAAACAATACTAGACCATAGATTAAGAGAGCCAGGATGTCTTCGTACACCTTGAAGTCTAAGTCATTCCAAAAACTGTTAGCTTTACTAATCAGAAACTTAGCCAAAAAGCCCTTAACTCCACTTCTAGTTTCCCAGTTATCCACTACCTCTTCTTTGGTCAAGGGAAGGACTGCAGCAATCTCTTCAGGCCTAAGATTCTTCTCCCAAACAGTGAATGGAGTTTGTTCCAAAACAGGGATACCAAGTAAATCAGAGAATTCTTCCAGGGTAGGGACCAGCTGGAAGTCTTGAAAAGTGAAGCAATGGTACAGTGGATCATAAAACTGGACCAGGACACTCATCAGTTGTTGGTCCCACTTTGAAGTGACTAAACCGAGAAGAGAACCATGCCTCTTGATGAAGGAAGTAGTGTTTGGAATCCTATCAACCAACTCCTTGAGCAAAGTAGGTGGTTGAACAAAGTTGAGCCGGATAGTATTCCTACGCACGTGCATCATGATGTCCTACAAAATAGAGCAAAGATGAAACCCTCTTGTCTTTGAAATGGGTCAGTCCTTATGCAGGATGCATGCGATGGTATGATGGTATGATGTTATGATAAAGCACACCACAAATATTCACAAAGGCAAGCATGATAAGGCACACAAGTCACACAAGACAACCCTTAGAGTTTAGGCCAGCATGAAGTTTGGGTATTACCCTCTTTCAGTTTCGTTGGTTAAGACCTGTCCTATCAAAAGTAACCGGGTTCTAGAGGATCTCAATATCATTGACTACCCTCAATCGGTCATAACTCCAGCATCGCAATCTTTTCTTGCGGCCAGAACCATCGCGAGAGTTTAGCCTCAATGAGTGTAGCATATTGCTACTGTTCTATGGCCAAGTCGGGTCAATTTAGGGTTCTAAGGTTGGTTGGTGTTTAATGACTCCTTAGAAGACCCATATTCTCCTCATTGCAACACAAGGGATATCGGTACAGACCAAGGTGTCACACCAATGTAGCCACTGTTTCACCCATGTCGGTCTACGCCGGACAGGTCCCTCACAGCTTATGCTACCTAAAAGGGTATTCCCCAGATCCGGGTTAGGATCTATGAAACTCCGATGCAAAGCCCACAAATATAAAAGCAAACAAAGCAAGCAAATGAAAATAAGAGTGGTCTAAACCTAAGGTAACCCCACTTTTAAGTATTCCCCAGCAGAGTCGCCAGTTCTGTGATACGGTGGGAGAACTGACTTGAGGTTTTGCGTTTGTTTTCACAAATGTTTCGGTTGAGCAAGAGTCGCCACCAACTTTTTATTTTATCCTAAGGAAAGGTTAAAAAGCACAGCAAAAACCTTTGAGATGTTTTCTTGGGTTCGGGGGGTAGATTATAGAAAGGGAAGGTATTAGCACCCTTTCTATCCATGGTTATCCATGGGCTCTTAGTTACTTGCTTAGATCACTTGCCTTGTGTTTTCAATTGTTTGAAATGGTGCTTTGTGTGTGGGTTTGAAAATGTTTTGAAAAGAGGCCAATGTGGTGGCAACCTTTGTAATAATTCATGTTTGAATGTATACAAAGGTGTGTATCTTTTGAAAAGTTTTTCAATGTTTTTTGAAAGTTGTTTTGAAAGTGTGTTGTGATGTGTATTTTGAAAAGTAGGCAAGTGTGTTTTGCAAGTTTATCAAGTAACTAAGAGTTGTCTACCCCTAAATTTACTCAAAGGTCTTTCCTATGTTTTAAACCCTTTTAACAATTTTGTTCCACCATTATATTTGGTGGACAATCTTGTGTTAGGATGTTAACGGGCCGGGCGCGGGTCATCGTTTAGACCATGAATGCAATAGTGCCAAGTGTCTTTGGCAACTTTTCCTTCAAGGGACTATGATCATTTTTAGGCAACTTTTGAAAGCGTCATCGAGGGACTATGATCATTTGATATTGTTTTGTTTTGCCAAAAACACTCAACATGCAACATGGCCCATTATTGAAGGCAACAAGTGGAGTAACCCTAGGGGTGCAAGTGTGATTGGTGTTGTCCATTTCCATGCTTTTTTGTCTTTGAATTAGGTCAAGCTATTTGTTATTTGATTTTTGCATACAAACCCTAAGTCTATCATGGCATATTTAGAAAGCTTTAAAATGCGGAATTTAAAGTCCTAAATTATTACAAAGTTATCATGGGAATGGGGGTACAAATGTTCAAATGGGGATGAGACTTAAATAGGAGAATGGTATCCCAAATAAATTTACAACCAAATCGAATCAATCGCAAATGTAAAATGATCAATGTATAAGAATAAAGCAATGTAAGTGTATCAATGTATTTGTGTAAGTGTATGTGATTTATTTACAAGTGAAAATAAAAATAAATAAAAAAAAGGTTAATTTTTGATATTTTCATGTTTAGGGCAAAACCCTAATTTTGCTAAATAAAAAGTATTTATTATTTAATATATACAACATTTATTAACTATATACAAAAAAATAAATAAAAGGAAGTATATTGTAAAAAATTTATTTTTTGAGGTTAAATATTAATAAAAATAAAAATGTATTATTTTTGTATTTTTATCCAAAATATTCTAATAAATATATAAGTATTTATATTATATATTAAATATACTAAATATACACAAAAATAAAATATTAATTATTTTAAAAAAAAAGTATATTTTTTAGGAAATGTTTTCAAAAGATAAAATAAAATAAAAATCAGAAAATAAAATGTATTTGTATTATTTTTTAGTATTTTACATAAAAGTATATATGTTTATTTATATGTACAAGTTCAAATAAAACAAATAAAAAATCCAAATAAAATGCAAAAATGAACGGAAAAATGTTTTTAATGTTTTTTATACTTTGACAAAAAATAATAAATCAGAATCAAAAAGAAAAAATCAAAAATGATAAAAATAACACACAATGGGCCAAGGGGGTGTATGTGAAAAAAAAGTGGTGTAGGCAGAAAAACAAAACTCAGGCCCAGCCCAAGTCTAACTTCTTCAACCTCCAGCCAGTTTGTTTGAAATTCGCACGCCTGCTTGCTTCAACAACAAACTCGTGATTCTTTGATTTTCAGCCAAAACTCACAACATAAACTATGTAGAGCATTAAATCACGAATCCATACATATAAAAAAGTTGTTCTAACTCTCAGAAATGAGAGAGAATTTCCTCTCCCCCAATTTTTAACCTAAGTTTTTTTCAATGTTCATGTCTTAAATTCTCTCAGCACACACAATATAAATGGAAAAGGGAGGATATGGGTAGCTTCAGGGCCATGAGTAGAGCATGTTTCATTCATAAACCTAAGCCTAACTCTTCCTAGATTGAGAGATAGAAGTCCATGTTTTTAACTGTTCAGCTTGAATCGTGTACAGCAATGTGGGTACTTTCAATGGAATTTGAGGACTTGTACAACCTGCTTGAGGTCCAGGGATGCTTCCTCTATGCTTGGCTTGCTTTGAATCTTACTGAATCGAGCTACAGAAGTCAGCCTGCACAGATGAAAAATGAAAACGGCACACTTGGCTATGGCTGTTATAGTTCCTGTTCAATGCTTGGAATATCTTCAATGGATGATAGGGAGTGTGTTTGAAGAGGTTTCAGCCAAAACGCACGATAGGAATGGACAGTGGGATTCAAACTGCAGCCTATGCCCTGTTTTGCCACAAAACTGTGTTTTTCTGTATATGGAGGTTTTAGAGATGGTTTGGTTGTGTTTCAGACTTGGTTTGATGTTTGGAAAGTGCTCATGAAGTTTTTTTAGGCTTGTGTTGACAGGAGATGGAAGTTGGTATGTGTTTGCAAGATTTCTTCTATGTGAAGCAAGGAAATGTGAGTTTCTATACAAGCCTGTCCAAAGCCCTAAACTATGCTGCACTTCTTCTTCTTGATCAGAGTGAATTGTGTACAAAATGATAGCCCTCAAGATCTTGTCCATGCCTCTTGGATTTGTATTTGACATAAAGTGTACCTTTATCAAAATGGCTAAAATGCTTTTTCTAATTATGGATTAATCTAACATGTATTGCCCAAATGAATGATATAACATCTTGGCAAAATGGTTTAGCATTGAATTATTGAGTAAGAAAGGGATTAGAGGCCTGTAACCTAGCTTGAACCATGCTGAGTTTGAAAATGCAAAGTTATGAACATGGAATTGGCTCATGAACAAAGTGACTTTTGCCCATATTGACAAATTCGATTCTCCCTAACCACAAGGGTGTTTGAGAAGTTCTTGGACAATTTGGAAAGCTTGGAATATGTACTACAATCCATCTTTGTAATGCAAGTTGAAATTCCAAGTGTAAGCATGTGAAAAGTGGCCATGAAGTTGGGCAAAAATCCTGCCTAAAATAGGTCAAAAAATTTCTAAGTTAAGAATGTTTTGCACCCTTGTTCCAAAAATCATAACATGAGCTACAAGCTTCTTTTGAGGAAACTTTGTGAATAAAAGTTGTAGATTTTGCAATGGACTATAACTTTCATGTTTTGAGTTATGCTTGAATCAAAATGTATCTTGATGAAAAGATGGGACAAAGTTAGGAAAAAATTAGGAAATTTCATAACTTAGAAAAATTCTAAGTTATGAAATTTCTTCATTTCAAACCCTAATTTGTAATTTTTGTTTTCTTGATGAACAAGTTTCATAATTTGACATGTTTTGATGAAAAATGAATCTTGACACTTGATTTTGACCAAAAAGTCAAAGTTTGACTTTTCAGTATACAGTCAAATTTGATCAATTGACTGGAAAATTCATCTGTCAATCTTGTGCATTTGGGATCTTTTGAACATGTTGAATATGTAAAGACCATGTCATTGAGTCCTTGAGTCCATATATGAGCTTGGATTGCCATTGGTTAGGTCAAAAAGTCAAAAATTGCCTTTGGGCAGTCAAAACCCTAAAAATGACCATTTTGCCCTTTTGGTGATCTGATCAAATTTCTTATGGAATTGTGATCCAAACTTGACCAAATGGTTCATATGAGTTCATAATGTTGATGTGGGTCAAAAATCATGAAGTTTGACTGTCAATTGACCACAGTTGACTTTTTCCCCAATATAGTTGATTTCTAGGTCAACTGTCCAATTGACTGGGCAAAGATTGGAATCAAGGCTTGCAACTTAGTATGGATAAACTTGTGAGTCCAACATGAAGCATGAAAGTAATTTTGGGCATTTTAGGTCAAAACATCTTTGTGCAAACACAAACCCTAATTTGGGTCAACAGTGCAAGGAGGAGTCTTGAGCAGAGTAAACCCTAACTTGATCTTGAGCTCCAAGGGTATTGTGGTGAGAAAATATTGATGAAATGGGAGGGAAAATTTTGGGGTACAACAGTATGATTGTCAGAAACTTCAGGACTTGGGTCCTCTTCCCTTGTCTGCCTCTCCTGATTCTCCCCTTCTTTGGACGAGGAGGTCAGATCGACTGATTGCTTTAGCGGCCCTCCGAATCTTCTGCCCATACTAAGGATACCAGCGGGTTTCTTCTTCTTCTTCTTCTCTGTCAGGATGAGGGCCTTCAGATCCTCCCGCCCTTTTGCCAGAGTTATGAACATCTGTTGAAATTGGGAATTTTGTGTCTGAAGATCTTTGATGCTTTGTTCAGAAGACATTTTTGTTGAAATAAACAACTAAGGATATGAGAAACCCATAATGGTACTTACTTATGCAATGCTATGGATGATATGCGTATGCAATGATTTCAAGGATTCTTAAAAGCTCAAATTTTCTTAACCAAAAAAGAAACACACATTAATTGTATTTAATGAGTTTGATTTGTTACAAAGAATGCCTTTTAGGCTTACAGTTTAAACAAAAAAAACTCAAAGCAAGAAGAAACTAGGTCTCCCAGGAGCGCATCCTCTTTGGTGCAATGTAGGCGTTTATGTTTCTTTCTTCATGAACTAGCCTAGTGAGCTCCAGGACCTTCTTCTCGCTTGCATAGAACTGAGCTTCAAACGTGTCACACTCCTCTTTAAGTTGAACCCATGACTTCTGTAACTCCTCATGATCAGTTGGCATGTCAGGATGATGAACAAGGGAAGCATTATCTCCTTCAGTAATTGGTTCCATAATTATTGGTAGGATAGTAGGGTAAGGAATCATAAGACTTTGAGCGCCGGCTCGTACCCATCAGAGATAGGGCTCAAGAGGGATGGAATTCTTGTGCCCCAGTGTCTTGCTATCAATTTTATATACCTTCCCTAATTCCTAAGAGAGGGACATTAGGGAATTCACCACAGCGATCGATGATGGTAATATCTTATGAGAACCGTGAACACCAATGAATGTCTGAATGCTTAAGGGACATCAGCCTACGAGACCATTTCAAACCCTGCTTGTTCTTCAAAATAGACCTGGGAAGGTGCAAAATAAACCACCTAGCCAATAGAGGAGTGCAACACAGGAGGGTCCCCCTTCTCTTTAGAGTGCGAGCATGCAGAGAGTGCAGAATATCCCCGAGTAATGTAGGCACTGGATTATGAGACAGAAAAACCTTAATAGTGCTCACATCTACGAGTTGATCCGCATTAGGGAAAAGCACCTTCCCGTAAACAAGAAGTTCCAACACCTCTTCGAAAGCTTGTAAATATAAAGTATCCCAAAAATGGTAAGCCTTCTCGAATAGAAATTTAACCGAGATTCCTTGGACATTTCCTCTAGTTTCCCAATTTGTCACGACATCAGATCGTTGTAAGGAAAAAGCTCAAGCAATCTCTTCGGGCTTTGGTCATTCTTCCGTACCGTTGAAAGGTGACTGATCAATAATAGGTACCCCTAACAACCGATAAAATACCTCCATAGTAGGAACTAGTTGGTAATCCGGGAAGGTGAAGCAGTGGTGCAAAGTTCAAAGAACTGAAATAACACTTTTAACAATTCATCATCAGGTTTTGAAGTGACCAAGTTGAGAAATCGACCATGTTTTTCAGTGAAGGGAGAGCTTTCAGGGATCCTTAATGCCAAATCCTTTAGTTGTAGTGGCACTTTCACAAGGTTAATCTGGATAGTATTCCTGCGGGCGGGTGCCATGTCCTACAAAACAAAGAAAAGATGAGCCCTAGAGAATCCTTGAAATGGTTAGTATGACATGTCATGTTTATGACGTCATGATTATGCTATAAAAAATCACATGTATAGAAAGCAACAAACAAGTCACACCAAGTCCTTGGGTTTAAGGCCTGCATGAGTTTTAAGGTCATATCCTCTTGAAGTTGGGTTGGTTCAACCTGTCCTATAAGTAGTAACCGGGTTCTAAGGGATCTCAATATCACCAATCTTTCCCCCAAGCTTCGTTCAATATGCGATTGACTCGCAACCAAACAAAACTCAAGCTTCAAATCTCAATGAGTGTAGCATCGAGTATCTGTCGACCTTGGGAATACACCAAAGTCGGCCATCTCTCTACGTCCTACTAGCCAAGTTGTGAAATTTAAAGGTTCTAAGGTCAGTTGATGCTTTATGGCACCACGCAGCGGCCCCGTACTCTCCTTGATTGACTCAAGGGTAAATGGTGCCAACCAAAGTGCCATATCAACGTAGATACTGCTTCAACCGTGTCGGTATACCCCGCACAGTTTGGTCATAGTCTATTTCTACTTACCTAAAAGGTGTCCCCAAATCCGGGTGTAGGATTTTTAACAGTAACCCAAACAAGGACACGAAATATAAAGCATACAAGTCAAACAATGAAATCAAGTAGATATGATCTAACCCTAAGGTAGCCCCACTTTTTTTAGAATAGTCCCCAGCAGAGTCACCAGTTTTGTGATACAGTGGGAGAACTGACTTTTTGTTTTGCATTTGATAACAAATGTTGCGGATAGCAAGAGTCGCCACCGACTTTTCTTTTATCCAACAAGGAAAGGCTGAAAAGAACAGGAAATACCTTTAGAGATATTTTCTTGAGTTCGGGGGGTAGATTATGAAAGAGGAATGTGTTAGCACCCCTTTCATCCATGGTTTTCCATGGGATCTTAGTTTACTCGCTATATCACTTGCTTTTTTCGAAAGTTATGCTTTTGTGTTGTGAGTTTTTGAAAGTATTTTGAAAAAAACATCTTTGTAATGGTTCTCGTCTCTATAAGAACGCGTACAAAGTGTTGTCTTTTGGAAAAGTTTCAAAATGAGAGTGTTGGTGTATAAAATGTTTTTGTTGTGAGCAAGCGAGTAACTAGGAGCGAATATACCTACTCAAAAGGTCTTAGATGTTCTTTTCCTCCTCCTTTAGATGTTTCTATCTTACCATTGATTTGGTAAGAAGCCTCATCGTTGGATGTGAAGGGACGAGTGTGGGACATTTATATAGTCATAGAAGGAAACCTATGGGACGCTTTAGCAATGTCGTTTTAGGGACTAGATCGTTTATCAAAGGCAACATCGAGGGTCATCGAGGGACTACGATCTTTTATCGAGGGTCTTTTGCTAAAACTCCCATGTTCGAGAGACATGACTATTTTTCCGATAGGCAACAAGGTGGGATTACCCTAAGGGTGCTAGTGTGTAAGTGTGTTTGATTTCATGCATTTTAGTCTTGATTAGGGTTATCTATTTGTTGATTTCATATCTTGCCATACACATCCTAATTACTAGCATTTTATATTTCGGAAAAGCGTTAAATTGCGGAAATATAAAAATCCTACGCTATTACAATATTTTAGGGATGGGAGGTACGTATTTCACAAATGGGGGGTTGCAAGAATTTAAATCCTATTTAACTATTACATACATATTAAAATGTACAACGTAAGAAAGAAAAATGACTTTGTTTAAAAATGGTTTTTTTGTCTTAATGGATTTAAAAATAGGAAATAAATTAGTTAGTAAAAAGAAAGTATTTTCATATCTTTTTTATATTGATAAAAAGAGTATTAATATTGAAAATGATAAAAGGAAAATAAATGAAAGATAGAAACGGCGTGATGCTGCAAGCAAAACAAGAAGGATCAGAAGTTCTGAAGCCAGACGCGTTGTGACTCAGAATGGAACGTTAGTGGAATCAGATGTTCTGGATTAATACACTCTAAGGCCCTGCAAGAAACGTCAGAGGGAAAGGAAACAGAGGTTCTGGGTGGTATTCAGACAGTGAGCCAAAAGTCAGAAGTTTTGTATTGTGCTAAAATAGTGAGTGAACATCAGAAATTCAGTGCGTTATCAGCGTGTGAAAAATCAGAAATTCTGAGTGTTAAAACAGCGAGTGGAAGCATTAGAAGTTCAATGTGCTTAACAGTAAGAAAGCCTAGAAGTTCTGTGTGTTTAACGTGTAGGGAGAACTCAGAAGTTCTATGTTGTGCTAAAATAGTGAGTGAGCATCAGAAGTTCTATGTGTTAAAACAGTGAGTGAGCATCAGAAGTTGTGTGTGTTAAAAAAGTAAGAAAGCCTAGAAGTTATGTGTGTTTAATGTGTAGGGAGAACTTAGAAGTTTTATGCTGTGCTAAAATAGCGAGTGAGCATCAGAAGTTCTGTGTGTTAAAACAGTTAGTGAAAAAACAGGGGTTCTGTGCCACATTTCAACTCCTTCTTCATATTAATCAGCACATAAGCAATTTATTCAGTATTTAACAAGCAACAGGTCAGAAAGATAAAAGCACATCAATTTATAGAAGTTCAAATCCCTAATCTGAGCCTACCCTTAATCAAGAAGTTCTGTTCCACCATTTTCCTACTTATGCAATGATATGGACAACATTAATAATGTGATATTTACATATTTTAATGATATTCTGAATGAAAAGATGCAAAGTTAGAAAGACTTACCTTGAACCTAGAGCATGGGATTGGAACTTGAATTGCTGCCTTCAGATGTTCTAGAATCAACAAGAGCAATGGAAGAGAATATGCCAAGTTCTTTGACTCAAAGGGAAGAAAAAGAGTTTGGTTTTCTGTTTGGGAATTCTGGATTTTTACGAAGGTTTCACAGTTTTCTTTTCTCTCTTTTGACAATTTTCTCTCTCTAAAAGCCAACCCCTTGAACGTGTGATGGAGAAAATTATTTATAGATGGGTTTGTTGTGGTTTTGGAGGGGGAAAACAAATGGGATTCAAACCTTTTTTGTACACAGTTTCATTGCTTTTTAATCACAGTTTTCGTATGCTAATTTGGTGCAAATATAGGGTTTGGGAAAAATGCATGCGTGGACTACATCAGCAGCAATTTGGAGTGTTGTGGCAGCTGGTTGCAAGACTGTGCTATAGCAGTGCAACAGGTTGTTCAAATAAGGTTTTGGGGTTTTGTGATGTTCTGATCAAAGAAGACCCGAATGAAACTCGAAGGGTGATGCTCTGATCGAAGCATATGCTGAAGAGTCATGTTCTGATTGAAGAACTATATTCTGAACCATGTTTGCAACTTTTGACTGCACTTGCATGGAGGCTGGCTCAGAAGTTCTGAAGTATCATATTCTCGTAACACTTAGAAAATTTTCTAAATGTTTAGAAATTTGATTTTATCAAAGTAATTTCTGACTTCTGATTTTTTGATGAAACAATTTCATGTCTTGATGAAATATAATTGTTGAAACTCGATTTGATCTAAAAGTCAAAGTTTGACTTTTCAGTATGCTTTTGACCATTTTGCCCTTGTGGATAATTTTCTTGAAAAGTTGTAATTCAAGACTTGGAACTTGATAGAAGCAAACCTGAGAGTCCAGGATGATCCTTTGAGAAATGAGAGGGAAAATTTTGGGGTATAACACAATCACTAAGGCAACTGGCCAAGAACTCTTAGTAATTGTCCTAAAGTTATAAGATCACTTTTTTTAACCGAGGCAACAGTCGAAAGGGTCATCGAGGGACTTGTGATCTCTTGAACTCAAGGACAGTCACTAAAACTTCTCATGTTTCGAGAATTGTGACAGTTTTCGAAGGCAACCGAGGTGGGAGATACCCTAGGGGTGAGTATGTGCAATTGTGCTTGATTCAGATATATTATCTTTGAATTAGGTTATGATATGTTCAATTAGTCGTTATCTTTCTATACAATCCTATTAGCCATACATCTAAGCAGTTTAGTAGGGTGCGGCAAGTAAATTGCGGAAAATAAAAACTCCTAAGCTATTACAAGGCCTTGGGGAAGTTACATAATTAGATGCGGAAATTTAAACCCTAATTAAATCTATTACAAACCGAGGAACAATTACATAATTAAAAAATGCGAGAAAGTAACTTAACAAAATAAAGAGGCAAGAAAATATTAGAATCAGGAGAATGGAGGTTGGGAAGATTAGGGTTAGTAGAAAAAGGAAATATTTAAAAATTAACGGCAAAAGATTCGAAATTGATTAGTTTAAGAAAAAAAAGGATTTGATTAAATTATCCTAAGTCTAATTAATTTTAATTGGCAAAAATATCTAAACCTAATTAATGTTAATTACAAAAAAAAATTTAAATCTAATTATCTTTAATTACAAAAAATAAATGTAATTAATGATTTATTTACAAGAAAAATTAATTAAAACATATTTTTTGTGTTTTTCATATAAAATAAATTAAATTAAATATGTGAATAAACCTAATTCTAGTTAATTTTAATCAAGGAAATAATTAAATTAATTGCCAAAAATTAAATTAATTAGAAAAAACCCTAAGTCTATTTTTTGTGATTTTTCATGATATTGTGATTAAAATAAAAAAACTGATTTTAAAACAAATAAAATAAAATAAAGAAATTGAAAAAAACAAAAAAAGGGATAAAGTGGGCCTGTTATTGTTTTCAGTCTGGGGGGTGTGAGTGGCAATTTGCAAGGCCCGACTCAAAGGAGCCCAATGTCCTTGCGTGAGATCCAGTGGAGAGTAAGTTTGAGGGTTCATGGTGGGGTCACACGCTGGAGGCGCTGGATACAAGTCAACTGAGATTAGATGGTGTTGACCTGATGGCCTATGATACACGTGGGTAGACTGCTGCACTGAATCTACAAGAAACATGTTAGAAAAAATAACATTCCAGACCTGGGTATCGAACCCAGGTCCTCCCCTTCACAACGCGCTGCCTTTGCCATCCGTGCCAACAGTTAATTCATGAATATAAATCAAACAAAATAATATAATATGAAAGCATGGCAATTATTCAAGCAAAAAGAAAACGCGCACAAATTTAAACTGGCCAGTGGGGTTGTGCCACGCAGTCATCTTCTCTACTCATTCGTCGTGTTAGCTTCTGCACTTTTACCTACGGACGTTGTCCGTCACTACAACACCTACAACTTCCAAAATCTATAGCATGCAATATAAATTCAATCTAAAGCCATAGATCAATTAGGCTTGATCCCCTAAGCATGATGGTATCATCTTTGGGCCCAATTTTTCCTGTACCTGAAAACCCTAAAACAAAGGTCCAAACCCTAATAATGGCAGATCATCATACATTCATCAAAACTTGCAATTAATGATTCAAATGCGTTCTAAGCATTCATACAAACAGGAATGCACGATCAAAACAAATTTATAACGCATGTATGGCCATAATCGTTTTTGAAGAATAAACTCAAACCGTTATTATATTGGTCGCGATTCTGGGAGCTTTGATGCTTGGAAACGATGCAGTTAGCTTCAGGATGCCTCCAGAATCCTATTGTCACTTTTCTTTGAATTTTCAAGCTTGTGAACAGGGTCTTTTTTGCAGCAGCTGCGCATGCTTTAGGTCTGGAATGTTTATGCATATATAGTATATCATATTAGGTCAACAAACATGGATTGAATCTTGAAGATTGGATGGAAAAGATTTGATTTGTATCTTGGAATTTTATGTTTCTAATTTTTCCCAAAACATGCTCCTCTCTCTCCAATCAGCCTTCACACGAATTCTTGACTTAATCTTCTGATTTTAGGCTCATGATATGATCATAAAACAAATCTTTTAGATTTAATTCATCATTTTACTATTTTATTTGATATATTAATATTTAAATGAATGAAAATTCAAATAAATAAAAATAAATCCCATAAAAATAAAATAATGGATTTAAATGTATTGAATAATTCCATGGATATGTTTGAGATCCAAAACCCACGCCCATTAGTTCAAAAGATCCAATTTGCTCACATTGACTTTTCTGCATTTTTTCAAAAATTGGTCAACATTAGCAACACATATCTCTCTCTCAACGTTAACCATATGAGTGTGTTCTTTGACTTTTTAGAGAGATTAGGATTTTCTCTTAACAACACCTTTGGTTTCATCTCAATTGGATTTTTCATGTTCATGTAAGGAGCTTTGGAAAAAGATGACTTTTTGTTGACTTTTAAGATGACCTATAATGTCTGAGCTTGTATATTTTAATTGGAGAATTTCTTGAACTTAGGGGATGGAGATAATTTGTAGGGAACTGGATTCTCTTCAAAATGAGCTTTGGCGGAAATTTTTTTGATAAAGTATGAGAAAGTTATGCCTGGTCAAAGTTTGGTTGACTTTTCCTATAGAAACCCTAATTAGCAATTTTTGACTTTTGATGAATTAGGAGCATTTCTTGAGGAATCATGATCAACCCTTTATCAAATGATGGATATTACTTCAAAATGTTGATGCTGACCAAAAGTCTTGAAGTTTGACTGTATATAGGCCACAATTGACTTTTGACCTAGTACATTTAATTTCCAGGCATTTGAGCAGTTGACTGAGAAAACTTATTATGCAAGGCATGGAAGTTGGCATGGATAACCTTGAGGACATATTGGGACCATGTACAACATTTGAGACCATTGGAGTTCACACATCTTAATGAAAATTGAAACCTTAGTTAGAGGTTCATTGCCTTTATGAGGAGAATTTGTCTGGTCAATTCTTGGTCATCTATGGGCAAGTTAGGGACCTCGATGGGCATGTGTTGAGTAAAATGAGAGGGAAAATTTTGGGGTACAACAGCTGCCCCTGTTCAATCTTCTTAAACCTGAGGATGTAGATTATCTTGTCTGCCTTTCGTGATCTGAAGGTGGAAGATGATTGAACACTAGAGTGCCCAAAAATTTGCACTCGTCTGAAGTAGCATTGTTGGTGGATAATACCGGGAATGGGATTATAGATTCCATTTCGAAACGATGACGAAAGACTATCGGAGATGGGCTTAAAGATGCCATCCAAGGAATATAACGGAGAGTCGTCAGAGATGGTCTTAAAGACGCCATCTAGAGAACATGTTGATTTCGCGAGATATTCCTTTGTGGGGATTCCTCTTCCTGTCGTTAAGGAGGACTCCGCTGAGGAATTATGGTCTCTGTTTTGGGTAATAAAGTTTAGGAGCTTCAGTTGTCCATTACTCTACTGGGGAGTCATCTCTTGAGTGGAGAGACGAAAGTGAACTGCTATCTGGTCAGGATCCAGGCTTCACAACGACTTGTCGGGAAATATGAAATTAACTACTATCCGGTCGGTTCCAGGATTTACAACATCTTTAACTGGATAAGAATCAGAGAAATCTTAGGGTCGATTTAAATGAACCAAAGAAAAGGTCTTGAATCATCTTTAACTGGATAAAGAATCAGAAAAATCTTAGGGTCAATTTAACTAAACTAGAGAAAGGTTTTGAATTATCTTTAACTGGATAAAGAATCAGAAAAATCTTAGGGTCGATTTAACTGAACCAGAGAAAGGTCTTGAATTAATTTTAACTGGATAAAGAGTCAGAAAAATATTAGCATCAATTTAACTGAACCAGAGAAAGGTCTTGAATTAACTTTAACTGGGTAACAATCAGAAAAATCTTAGGGTCGACTTAACTGAACCAGAGAAAGTATCTACCGGAAAAGAATCAGAATAAATCATTGGTCGATTTAAACTAAACTAGTAGAGATCTTGAATTGTCTTCAACTGGATAAGAACCAGAAATATCTTAGGGTCGATTTAACTGAACCAGAGAAAGTATCTATCGGAAAAGAATCAAAATAAATCATTGGTCGGTTTAAACTGAACTAGTAGAGGTCTTGAGTTATCTTTGACTGGATAAGAATCAGAAAATCTTAGTGTCGATTTAACTGAACCAGAGAAAGTATCTATCGGAAAAGAATCAGAATAAATCATTGGTCGATTTAAACTAAACCAATAGAGGTCTTGAATTGTCTTTAACTGGATAAGAATCAGAAAAATCTTAGTGTCAATTTTAATTAACCAGAGGAAGTTTCTACCAGAAACGAATCAGAATAAATCATTGGTCGATTTAAACTTAACCAGTAGAGGTATCTACCAGAAAAGAATCATAGTAAATCCTTGGTCAATTTAAACTGAACCAGTAGAGGTCTTGAGTTATCTTTGACTGGATAAGAATTAGAAAATATTAGTGTCGATTTAACTGAACCAGAGAAAGTATATATTGGAAAAGAATCAGAATAAATCATTGGTAGATTTAAACTGAACCAATAGAGGTCTTTTGAGAATGATCTTTCTGAGGAAAATTCTGAAATAGCCCTTCGTCAAACGTAGCCTTTGAGAAGATTGTAAGGTCATATAAGTAGTCAACGGTGTTTGTTAATTTGATCTTTCCTGAAAAGGTAAAGAGTTAGTCGTATGCAATGTCATGATGTATGAAATGCATTGTGTAATGATGTTCTCAAAATAAATGAGATTATGATATATGCAATATGTATGCGCATGCCATAATGTATGGATATGGAATGCTATTGTGATATTTCCTAGTCTGGGAAAATAAATCCCTGACTGCTGCTGGAGAGTACTAGGAAGCTGAATCCTGGACTGCTGTTTGGTAGATCAGGAAAGTGATTTTTTCATTTCCGCTAGGGATGATGAATGGAGATGATTTGTTGGGGATTTCCTCTTTCTTTTTGAGGATATTCTGCCGGGGATCTTTGAATCCTTCTTGAGAATGACTTTGTGGGGAAAAAGATGCTCTGTTGGAAGATTTTACCAATGTAGAGAAATAAACTCTATTGGGGGATAAACTTCCGCAGTTAGAGAAATAAACTCTACCGGGGATAAGGCTTTTATAAACTGTTCGAGATTATAAAAACTTAGCTGCGGGACATGGACTTCAGCTCTCTGAGGGAACTTGGCTGGAGGAGGTAATTCCTGCTTGGGGAAGAAGATGTCAGAATTTTGGTTGTTTTTACTCTGCAGGGACAGAGACATCACTAGGACGTATGCTAAGGATGCAGCGGTGACTTCGTCTCAAGACGTCTTTGCCCCTGTACCTGCTGGAGAAAGTGACTGTGGGGACTACAAATGGCCTTTAGACTTTGTCCCGTTTCTTAAAGTCATTAGAAATTGTCTTTCTGTTTATTTACACAAGTATTTATAAATAGTAATCATATTCAAATGCATATGTCAAAAATAATCACTGGACGTTTTTGCAAACAAAACAGAAATATAGAAAACCTATAGTTTTGTACTTTCAAAGAAATGATTTGCATTGATTTTGAAGTTTTCCTATAACAAGAATTTTTTGTACAAAGAGAATGACATTCTAGTAGGAGAACACCGTTGTGAAAATGAAAACTATACAAAATAGTGTACAAAGAGAAAACAACTATGTGTAATAATCCCATTGAGTTTCAATTCTGCTATTGCCTTTATGTCCTTGAGTGTATCATCACTTTGCTACTTGTCTGAAGCTGACTGAATTGATTGGTATCATTTGATCTTGATAGTTGATACTGAAGTCTGGTCGCAAGGTGATCTAATGGGACATAGTTATACGCTTTAAATCCCTAACTTTTGCCTGGACCTCCCTTTCTCATTTTCAGTCAACCGGGATACCCTTTTTTTCCCAAGCCGCATTTTCAGGTTTTCGACTTGCCGGGTGTACATATTTTTTTTTGTATTTATCCCTAATTCTTGCTCAAACCCTTTTGGTTCGCCGTGATGCCCTTATTTTTACCCATGTGTAGTATCTTTTAACTATGTCCGCATTCACAGGGTGAGGAAGGTCGTCACCATCCATAGTGGTTAGAATCATGGCTCCACTAGAAAATATACTCTTGATTACAAATGGCCCTTCGTATGTGGGAGTCCATTTGCCCCTGGGATCACCTTGTGGCAGGATGATGCGCTTGATTACTAGATCACCCACTTGATATACCTGACGTCTGACCTTTTTGTTGAAAGCCTTGATCATTTGCTTTTGGTACATCTGACCATGACAGACAGTGACAAGCCTTTTCTCATCAATCAGATTCAGTTGGTCAAGTCGAGTATGGATCTAATCATCTTTGTTCAAACCTGTATCCTTCATGATTCTCAAAGAAAGGATATGGACCTCAATAGGTAGGACATCCTCCACACCATACACCTGAGAGTAAGGTGTTTCCCCTGTTGACGTACGTGTTGAGGTGTGGTAACCATGAAGAGCAAATGGTAACATCTCATGCCAGTCTTTATATGTCACTATCATCTTCTGTATGATTTTCTTAATGTTCTTGTTAGCAGCCTCCACAGTGCCATTCATCTTCGGCCGGTAATGGGAAGAATTATGATGCTGGATATTGAATTGTTTACAGAGTTTGGTGATAATAGTATTGTTGAGATATTTACCATTATCTGTGATGATTCTTTCTAGAACACCATACTGACAGATAAGGTAATGCTTGATGAACCACGCCATAACATTCTTGGTAACAGTAGCAAAAGAGGCAGCCACAACCCACTTCGTGAAGTAATCAATGGCAACCAGGATGAAGGGATGCCCATTGGAAGCAGTAGGTCTAATCTTTCCGATCATATCAATACCCCACATTGCAAAGGGTCAGGGAGAAGTCAAGAAGTTCAAGGGAACCATAGGTACATGTACTTTATCAGCATAGATCTGGCATTTGTGACAAGTTCGGGAATGCTGATAACAGTCTGCTTCCATAGTGGACCAATAGTATCCTGCCCGTAGGATATTTTTAGCCATGGTGTGTCTACTTGAATGGGTTCCAAAGGTACCTTAGTGTAAATCTTCCACAATCCACTATGCTTCGCTCTTGTCTACACACTGAAGTAAAGTAGAATCGTGGTTGCGCTTGTAGAGGGTTCCATTACTGAGGAAGAACTTTGCGGAGAACCTTATTAGAAATTTCTTATCATTAACAGATTCCCCCTCAGGATATTCTTAAGCCTCAAGATACCTTTTCACTTCATGGAACCAAGGTTTATCCGTTACCTCTTCAGTGTCAATCTCATAGCAATAAGTTGGTTCATTTAATCTCTCAATAGTGATCTGAGGAGCCTCATTGTCCCATCTGACCTTGAACATAGATGACATAGTAGCTAGCGCGTCCACTGACTGATTCTCTTCTCGTGGAAAATGTTCAAAGGTGACTTCTTCAAAGTATGTCAGCACATGTTCTTTGTAATGGATGAGATTAAGGTGCTTCGTGTCCCACTCTCCTTCGATTTGACTTATTACCAAGGTCAAGTCTCCGAACACTTAAGAACTTGATCCTCAGGTCAATAGCAACTTTGAGACCCATGACGCATGCTTCATACTCAGCCATATTGTTGCTACAATTGAAACATAGTCTGGAAGGGAATGGAGTATGACAGCCCTCGGGAGATATGATTACAACACCGATACCATTTCTAAGTGCGTTGGAAGCTCCATCAAAAACCATAGTTCATTGGGATCCTTTCTCAGGTCCTTCATCCGGTCCGGGTTCTTCACAATCAGTTACTAACATAATATTATCATCTGGGAATTCAAAGTTCATGGATTGGTAGTCATCCACAACCTAATGATCCAAATGATCGGCTAATACACTTCCCTTTATTGCTTTCAGGGTCGTGTATTGAATGTCGTATTCGATCAGGATCATTTTCCATCTCGCTATTCTTCCAGAGAGAGCGGGCTTCTCAAAGATGTATTTGATAAGGTCCATCTTAGATATCAACAAAGTAGTGTGGGTCAACATATACTATCTAAGTCGGCGAGTAACCTATGCCAAAGCGCAACAAGTTTTCCCGAGCAGTCAGTATCTTATTTCACAGTCGGTAAACTTTTTGCTAAGGTAGTATATTGCATGCTCTTTTCAACCAGACTCGTCATGCTGTCCCAGCACACACCCATTGAATTATCTGACACTGTTAAGTACATTATCAAAGGTCTTCCTTCAATCAGAGGCATCAGAATTGGAGGCTCTTGAAGGTATTCCTTGATTCTATCGAAGGCAGACTGGAATTCGTCATTCTACTTTACCACTTGATCTTTATTCAGGAGTTTGAAGAATGGCTCACAAGTAGAAGTTAGATGGGAAATGAACCTGGCAATGTAATTTAGGCATCCTAAGAAGCCTCTAACTTCATTCTCAGTGTGAGGATTCGACATCTCTTATACAAATTTTATCTTTGCATGGTCTACTTGAATACCCTTGTCACTGACAATGAAACCTAGGAGTTTACCAGACCTTACCCCGAAGGTGCACTTGTTCGGATTTAACCTTAGCTTGTACGTCTTCAACCTATCAAACAGCTTTTATAGATGATCAAGGTGCTCTTCTTCAGTTTTAGACCGGGCTATCATGTCATAACATAGACCACTATCTCATGGTGAATCATGTCATTAAAAAAAGATACCATGGCTCGCTGATAGGTTACCCCAACATTCTTTAATCCAAATGGAATCACTTTGCAACAGAAAGTGCCCCATTGTGTGACTAAGGTTGTCTTATCCATGTCTTCGGTGCCATTTTGATCTGATTGTAACCAAAGAACCCGTCCATGAAGGAAAAGATCTCATGTTGCGCGGTGTTGTCAACCAGAACATCAATATGGGGAAGCGAGAAGTCATCCTTGGGGCTTTCCGTGTTCAAATCTCTATAGTCCACACACATTCGTACTTTGCCGTCCTTTTTAGGCACCAGGACTATGTTAGCAGCCCATTGTTGATAAGAGGTGACAACTAAGAACCCAACATTGAACTGTTTCATAACTTCTGCTTTGATCTTCTCTGACATTTCATGATGCATACGACGGACCTTCTACTTTACTGGAGGGAAGTCTTCTTTAGTTGGCAGACGATAAACCACAATATTAGTGTCTAGCCCTGGCATGTCTTCATATGACCAAGAAAAGATCTCGACATAATCATGCAACATCTGTATCAACCGCTGTTTGACACTAAGCTCCAAATTTGCACCTATCTTGACTTCTTTTCTGTCCTCTTCTGTACCCAGATTCAGTCTCAACTGGCTCTTCATGAGGCTGTATAGCCCTTTCTTCCTCTCGTAACAGTCTAGCAAGTTCTCTTGGTACCCTACAATCTTCCTCACCTTCATCCTCCGCTTGGTTGATCGGACTTTCAAAGTCATAACTGGCAATAGCAGAACAGTTATCAATGGGATCCAGAGTGGATATGGATCTGCAGTTTGATACGTGAGTGTGTGTAAGAGCATAGCTGTATTGATAAAGTAAAAAGCAGAAAAGAAAGACACAGAGCGCAAAATTTGTATACAAAACGTCCCATGCTTTATTAATGATATATGAGATTGAAACATGATAACTCTCATAAATAAACCATTGTGCCTCGGGTAAGACATATGGTCATAGAGTTTATATTGTTTATTTATTACATATCCAAAAAAAAGAAAGACAATTACTCCTGAATAAAAGTAATCGGTACAAAGTCTTTAGTCATCCAGTTACTGGGTCCACCGTTGGTAGTAGGGAAGATCCAGCTGTCCATGTCATCGTCACCATCATTATTTTCTAAAGCGTTGACCCCATGATTGCTGATGCGTAGGGGAGGTCCTCCAGCGCGAGCCCGACGAACAACCCTTTGAGCCCCTGAAGAGAAACCCAGGCTAAACTTATCAGATTTGTATGGAATATTAGGGAGTTGGCCCCAAATGGTGCACCCACCTTCTTCAATTACTGCTTTGGAATCCTTGAGAGAAGCCATATTTAATGGAGGTCTGGTGATCTTCGGCATATTGGTAACAGTCTCAGTTACAACCATGGTCTGAGGCACCTCTTCAAAGTTCTGACAAGGGGTCTCGATGAATTTTCCATCCATTTCCACATACCTGAAAGAGTTCAGGTGGCTTACCATATATTCCTCTTCACCATGCACAGTGACAATCTTCCACTCACTGGGTACTTCAACATCTGATTCAGAGTGGAAGTAACAGCTTCAGCCCTATGGATCCAAGGGAAACCCAACAAACAAGAATAAGATGGTATGTATGATATGGTGGGAGAGTTGACTTGGGTGTTTTGCGTTTGATCGCAAATGTTGCGGTTAGCAAGAGTCGCCACCAACTTTTCTTTTATCCAAAAGGAAAGGTGAAAAAGCACAGGATATACCTTTGAGATTGTTTCTTGAGTTCGGGGGGTAGATTATGAAAAGGGAAGGTATTAACACCATTTTCATCCATGGTTTTCCATGGGCTCTTAGTTACTTGCTAGATCACTTGCTTTTGTTTGAAATTGTGCATTTTTTTGAAAGTATTTTGAAAAGGCGCCATCGTTTAGGCAAACTTTGTAATGATTCTCGTTCGTAAGAATGTATACAAAGTGTTAATCTTTTGAAAATGTTTTTAAGTTTGAAAGGTGTTTTTGAAAGTGTAGGTGATTATTTTTGAAAATAGCAAGGATGTTTGTTTTGAAATGGA
The DNA here is from genome assembly GCA_948472305.1 of Vicia faba. Taxonomy (NCBI): domain Eukaryota; kingdom Viridiplantae; phylum Streptophyta; class Magnoliopsida; order Fabales; family Fabaceae; genus Vicia; species Vicia faba. The sequence goes on along the minus strand of OX451740.1, from coordinate 926,128,461 downwards.
GCAAGTAATTAGGAGCAATCTACCTACTCAAATGTCTTTCTTGTTCATTTTCTTTTCCTTTCACATTGTTATCTTACCATTGATTTGGTAAGCAACCCTATCTTTGGATGTAAGCGGGACGGGCGTGGGTCATCGTATAGCCATGATTAGCAATTTTGCAAGGTATCTTAGCATTCTTTTTTGAGGGACTAAGATTATTTGTAAGGCAACTTAGATAGTGTCATCGAGGGACTATGATCTTGTATTTGCTTGTTTTTTCTAAGATACCTTACATGCGTAACATGGCCATTTTGTATAAAGCAACCAAGTAGAGTTTACCCTAGGGGTGCTTGGGTGCAAGTGTATTGATTTACATGCGTTGTTTTTGTCTTTGATTAGGGTTTTCAATTGATTGGTTTTAGTCTTTCCATACAAAACTCTAATTACTAAAATTTGTAAATTGCAGAAATGTAAAGTCCTACGCTATTACATCATTTAGGGGATGAGGGTACAATTTACAAATGGGGATGAAGTAGGAACTTAAATATTACAACCATATCGAATAACCATGAAGGAAACGTAAAAACAGTGTAAAAAGAAGGAAAAAATGCATTTTGAACTATTATGTGTCAACACAAGCTCATATGCATCGACACATAACTTTCCTTGCCCCTGTATTGCCAAATAAACTCAGTATGAGTCCATACATAATGGTATGTGTAGACTCATACACTGCATGTGTCGACTCATACGTGCTTTGTGTTGACTCATACATTATTTTTCCTTCTATTTTAGGCCTGTAAAGCAGTATGTATCGACTCATAAGGCTATGTGTCGACTCATACTGTCATTTTTTATACTTCAACATTGTTTTGCTGCATACATGGGTTAGTTCTCAACACATAATGAAAATAATGGAAGATAAACAAAAGGTTAGCTTTAAGGACAATGGTTACTATATTTTATCTTCATAAATGAACCATTAATGATGCTTGTATGAAGAGTTCAAAGTCAAGAAAACTTACCTTGAAACTGAAATTTTTGTTTTGAGTTTAGGCCGTTGTATGGGCTGTTGTTGAGCTTTGAAAGTGATGATAGTGATGTTACAAATTTTAGATCTCATTAAGATCTATAACTTTCGTGTTGGTAGTTTTCCTTGAATCATCTTACATCATGGTGAAAAGTTGGCATGAAGAAATGAAATTATCATGTATAAAAAAACACTTAGAAAAATTTCTAAGTCTTGAAGAGTTTGAATTTTCACATTGACTTTTGACTTTCTTGATTTATTGATGATCAAGTTTCATATTTTTGAATGTCTTGATGAATTTTGATCTTTCAGACTTAATGTTGACCAAAAAGTCAAAGTTTGACTTTTGGTGCTACAGTTGACTCATTAGTACATCTGATTTTTGTTCTCTTGGTTAATTGACTGAGAAGACTTGAAACTTGACATGAGCATTCTTGAAGGTCCATAATGATCCAAGAAAGTCATATGAGGCATTAAAAGTTCAATTATCCTTGTGCAATCTCAAAGTCTAATTTTCAGTCATCAGAGCTTAAGGAGGTGTCTTGAGCTGATCAACCCTAGTGTTGTCTTGAACCAAAGGAGATCTTGTGAGAAATTACTTGATAAATGAGAGGGAAAATTTTGGGGTACAACAGTATGATATCCATCACGTAGAAGGTGGATTCAAAGGTTTGTGAACCAACTTTGATAGGGATGTTCACCTCCCCGTGCACCATTCTTTTCGAACCATCGAAAGCCCTCACCACAATGTTGCTGGGCTTTAGAGTCAAACCTTCACAGTGTAATCTGTCAAGATCCTTCTTGGGCAGAACATTCAACGACGAACCAATATCTACTAAAACATGGGCCAAAGTGGTGCCCTGCATTCGATGGAGACATGCAGCACATCATTGTGTTTTCTTCCTCTGGGTGTCAAATCAGCATAAAAAAAAACAATCTATTATCAGCGGTCAAACTAGCCACACAATCTTCGAATTGGTCAGCGGAGGTTTCCTGCGGCACATGAGCAGTCTTGAGAAATTTTACCAAAGCCTTTGCATGAGCTTCGGAGCACAACAGTAGGGCCAACATTGAAATCTTGGAAGGGGTATGCCCCAGCTGTTCGACCACATTGTATTCACTATTCTTAATGATCTTTAATATTTATTTCATTTCTTTCTTAGAGACCTCTGGAATGGATTATGAGTGCGCTTACGTCTGGACAGGCAAGACCAATATGTCTTTTCCCCGAGTATCGGCCGACTCGGTGACAGGGGTGGAAACATGGGTAATCACAGGAGTTGTAGTGGTAGTATTAGTAGAAACAACAGTAGGAATGATGATAGGAATAGTAATGGCTTTAGGAGGATAAATCTCGGGTGAGAACACTCTTCCACTTCTTATTATTTTACTGGTCCCACCGATATTGCCAATGTCGGGATCAGTATTTCCAGAAACTTTGTCTTTAGCAGCCAACAGGTCTTGCTTGATGCCATGGTAATTGTGATACAGTGGCAGAACTGACTGTTTATACTGGTTTGCATTTTGTATTCGCAAATGTCGCGGTAAGCAAGAGTCGCCACATAATTTTATTTCATCCAACAAAGGAAAAGGAAAAAGAATAGAAAAAAACCTTTTTCGATATGTTTCTGAGTACGGGGGGTAGATTATAGAAAGGGAAGGTGTTAGCACCCTTTCTATCCATGGTTTTCCACGGGTTCTTAGGTACGTTGCTAATTTTTTTTAAATTGCTTGTGTGTGCTTGTTTTGAAATGTTTTACTTCGTGATAACCCTTGTATCGGTCCTCAAGAGGGTGACGAAGTTGTTTTGAAATTTTTTTTTGAAAAGTGTTTGTGTAAAATTTGTTTGTTTGAGAAAGTACCTAGGAAATAATCTACCTACTCGAAAAAAAAGTTTGTTCGTTTTCCTTTAGACAACACTATCCTATTATTAAGGAATAGGTAGCACCATCGTTGTAGTTTTAAGGGACGTTCGAAGGGACAAATACGATCACAAAAGCAATGTTGGGAAATTTTAGTAATCATCCTAAAGCCTTAAAGATCTTTTTCCGAGGCAACATCCGAATGGGTCATTTTAGATCTTCTGGGACTAGAGGACGACCACTAACATTCCCAATACTTCATGACCGTTTACTGAAGGCAATCAGAGTGGAGTAAACCCTAGGAGTGAGCATGTGCAAGTGTATTTTTTCAGTTAATTATCTTCGCACAATTAGGGTTTTCTACTGTTATAATTTCAATTTGTCTTTCCATACATTCCTATTAACATGCATCTAACAATTTATAATTTGCGGAAATTAAAATGCAAGAAATTAGAGTCTTAGCTATTACAAGGCTTTGGGTAGATACATAATTATTTTGACTGAAAATAAAATGAGGAATTAAAACCCTACTTAAATCTGTTACAAACTCGGAGCAGTTACAAATAAAAATAAAAAAAGGAAAATTAAAAGCGCGCGACAAATTAAATGCGAGAAATAATTAGACGACCTAAAAATCTAATTTGAGAAAAATATTTATGTTGTTTTTTTGAGGAAAAAATTAGGTTAAGTACACAATTAACCCCTAATTCTAATTACTTTAAATTATAATAAAAAAGAGAATTAAAGTGCCTAAATTTAATTAAACTAATTAATTAATTAAATATTGTTTTATGAAAAAAATGGTTTTGATGTTTTTATGATTTTTTGAGTAAATAAAAAAACATGATTTTTTGAGTTATTTAAAAAAAGACATAATTAATAAATAATAAGAAAAATAATTTAAATAAAAAAAGGTGAAATTGGGCATGCATAAGCAACCCAGGGGGGGTGCGCTTCTGATTTTTGTTAGGCCTAATGCATATTGAGCCCAATCCTATGCCAGATCCAGTGTAGCTCCCTTTTGGTGGTTCACGGTATTACCGCATGTAATAGACGTTGGATCATAATATGAGGAGATCTTGGGGTTGAATTTTGGAGACGTATGGTGGACATCAGGCAAGGTGGTACGCTAGATCTGCAATGAACAAATAAGGAAATGAAAAACTCCAGACCTGGGTATCGAACCCAGGTCTTCCCCTTTGCAAACGCTTCCCTTTACCACCTGGCCATGTTATCTTTTGTTTATATGAATAGACAAAATATATTATATTGGAAAAATAGTCAATGCTAATGAAAAATGTGCGTGAATTCAAATTGTCCACTGGGATCATGCCACCTATTCTTCTTCTTCCTGGGACCGTCGTTTTAGGTGAAACCCTTTTACCTATAGACGATATTTGTAGCTACATCCCTGTGAATCTCAAAAGAACTCAAACAAGCATGATAAATTAAATCCAAACTCACAGATTAACTAGGTTTGATCTCGTGAGTATGATGATACTCCTCTCGTGCCCTGATTTCGCCTGTATTAAAAAGCACTGAAATGCAACCTCAAACCCTAAAAATTGAAATTATACATGTATGCGTCAAAACTTGAAATTAGTGATTTAAACATGTTCTAAACATCCATACAAACAAGAATGCATGATCAAAATGTATTTATAACGCATGTATGATTGTAATTGTTTTTGAAAAGAAAATGAAAACTGTGATCGAATTGGTCGTGATTCTGAGAGTTTTGACACTTGAAAATAATGTAGTTAGTCTCAGTGTGTCTCCAGGAGTGTGTTGCAACCTTTAAAACCTCTTGAATCTACCTCAAAATTCAAATTCAATGATCACTTTTCCTTGAAATTCAAGCTTGTGTACAGGGTCTCTTCTGAGCAGCTGTGCCTCTCTCTCCTTGTTCTAGGGTTCAAACAAAACTCAGTATATGTATTGAGTCTAATTAGGTTAACAATTTTAGATCCAATCATGGGGATTGATGGATAAAATCTTTGATCTTTAAACCATATTATTTCATTCCAAAGTTGACCAAATCATAACTTTTTTGCCTTGATTCGATTTGGCTTGATTAGGCCAGCTCAATTAGATTTGATCTTCATCAAAATCAGATCATCAAAACAATCTTTTCAATTTTTTGTTATTTATTTGATTTAATATGATTTTTAGTAAATAAAAATCAAAATAAAATAAATAAATAGGGAAAATAAGATATGGTTGCGGATTTGGGTCGTGGATCATGTCCTTAGCAAGATACAATCTTGAAATGCTAGGCCAATTTGACAAAAAATGCACTTTTGAGCACATTTGACTTTTGACAATTTTCCAAAAATGGTCAACTTTGACAATGCATAACTCTTCCAATTTTAACCCTAGAGATGTGTTCTTGGACTTTTTAGAAAGCTTAGGATGTCCTCTACATAAAACGATTTGTTGCATCTCAATTGAATGTTCCATGTTCATGTAAGAAGCTTTGACCCAAAAGGTGTTTTTGTTGACTTTTCAAAAGGACCTATAATGTAGAAATTCATATCTTTTTATGAGTGCATTTTTTGAACTTGAGGGCTGAATATGAGTTGTAGTAAATTTAATTCCCTTCAAAATGAGCCTTGGATGAGAAATTTCTGATAAAGTATGAGAATGTTATGCTTGATCAAAGTTTGGTTGACTTTTCCTAAGAAACCCTAATTTAGCAACTTTTGAGTTTTGATGAATTAGGAGTATTCCTTGAGGAATCATGACCAACCCTTGATAAAATTATGGATATCACTTCAAAATATTGATGTTGACCAAAAATCTTGAAGTTTGATTGTATGTGGGTCACAATTGACTTTTGACCTAATACAGCCGATTCTCAAGCATCTAAGCAGTTGACTGAGCAAACTTCTTGTGCAAGATATGAAACTTGACATGTATGATCTTGAGAACATATTAGGACCATGGAAAGTATTTGAGGCCTTTGGAGTTCACCCATCTTGATGAAAATGGAAACCCTAGTTGGAGGTTCATTACTTTAGGAGAGAGTTTGTTTGGTCAACTCTTGGGCATCCTTGAGCAAGTTGAGGTTCTTAATGAGCATGTGTTGAGTAAAATGGGAGGCCAAATTTTGGGGTACAACAGCTTCTCCTGTTCAATCTTCTTACACCTGAGGATGTAGATTAGCTTGTCTACTTTTCGTGATCTAAAGGTGGAAGATGATTGAACACTAGAGTGCCTAGAAATTTGCACTCGCATGAAGTGAATGTCGATCGATAATATCGGGACTAGGCTTATAGATTCCATTTGGGAGGTGACGGAGAATCTTCAGAGATGGGATTAAAGATGCCATCTAGAGAAGATATTGGTTGCATAAGATATTATTTTGTGAGAATTCCTGTACCTGCCGCTGAGGAGGACTTCACCGAGGAAGTTGATTTATGTCTTGGGAAATAGGGTATAGGAACTTCAATTGTCCATTACTCTACTAGGGGATTAATTCTTGATTAAGGAGGTGGAAATGAACTGCATATCTGGTCCGGGTCCAGGTTGCATAGTGACTTAATGGGGAAAGGTGGACTTGATCGTAACTGGTCGGGTCCAGGTCTTACAATGTTGTAAACTGCTGTCTAGAGATAAGAGAGAAGGAACCTGGAAAGTAGGGTTGCTTCGAAATGAGATCCTGGATAGTAGGGCTATGGGAAGGAACTTGGATAGTAGGGCTACTTCAAGATGAAAGCTTGTATAGTAGGGCTTAAGGGAAGGAACCTGGATAGTACGGTTACTTCGAGATGAGAGTATGGATAGTAGGACTATGGGAAGGAACCTGCATATTAGGGTTACTTCGATATGAGAGCCTGGATGTTAGGGCTATGGGAAGGAACCTAGATAGTAGGGTTAATTCAAAACGAAATCCTGGATAGTAGGGCTATGGGAAGGAACTTGGGTAGTAGGGTTACTTCAAAACAAAAGCCTGGATAGTAGGGCTATGGGAAGGAACCTGGATAGTAGGGCTATGGGAAGGAACCTGGATAGTAGGGTTACTTCGACATGAGAGCTGGGATAGTAGGGCTGCTTCATTTGATCATGTAGATTAGTTGACCCGTTTGGTTTCAGGAACTTAGTTTTCATTAGTCGTCTTGCAGACGTGACCTGTATAACTGCTGGATTTGTTGAAGATAATCATCTTTCCTGAAAAGATAATAGGGTTAATTATATACGATGCATGAAATGCATGGTGGGATGATGTTCTCAAAATAAATGAGATTATGCTGTATATGATATGTGTGCGCATGTCATGATGTATGTACATGAAATGCTATCGGGGTACGTCCGAGTCTGGGAAAATATATCCCTGACTGCTGCTGGAGATTTACTCTTTGTTATTCATGAATATTTTGTCAGGAAGAGATTCTGTTTGAGAATAACTCTGCGGGGAACAACTTGGAAAGTGAATTTCTGTAGCTGAAGTAATGAGCTCTGTCAGGGATTGAGCTTCTGTATCCAAAGACATAAACTCTGCTTGGGAGATGAAATTTATTGACCCGCTCACGATTATGAAATTCGGTTGGGGGATATAGCTGTCAGGTTTCTGAATGACCCTGGTTGGGGAGGTTACTTCCTGTTTCAGGGAAACCAACATCAATGCTTTTGAATACTTTTACTCTTTGGGGAGTGTATGAACTGATGATTATGCTCCAAAGATGTCGATGTCCCAATACCTGATGGGCAGAGTAACTGTCGGGTTTGACACTTCTTGTTTTTGACCCTGTTTCTGGAATTACGAGTAATTGTCTTTTTGTTTCTTATGTAAATATTTATCAGCAACAATCATATTCAAATGCATATGTCAAGAATAAATCATTGGACGTCCTCGCAGAACAAAACAGAAAAAGAAAAACTCAAAGTTTCTTATGAAAATGATTTTGTATTGATTTTTTGAAGTTGGCCTATAATAGGCGTTTTCGTACAAGGAGGCTGACGTTCTGGTAAGAGAACGCCGCCGTAAAAATAGAAGCTATACAAATTTGTGTAAAAGGAAACAGCTATGGGAAACAATCCCATTGAGTTCCAACTCTTCTATGGCGCTTATGTCTTCGAGCGTCTCATCACTTTGTTGTTTGTCCGAAGTTGATCAGGTTGATTGGTGCCGTCTGAGCTTGATAGTCAATATCGAAGTCTGGTTGCAAGATGATCCAATGGGACATAGTGATACACTTTACATCCCTAACTTTTTCCTGGACTGCCCTTTCGGGTTTTCAGTTCACCGGGATACCCTTTCTTTCCCAAGCCGCCTTTTCAGGTTTTCAGCTTGCCAGGTGTACAGATTTTTTTATTTTCATCCCTTATTTTTGCCCGAACCCTTTTGGTTCGCCAGAAAGCCGTTATATTTTCCTAGGCCAGTCAACCTAGCGGGTCTTTTAATTAGGCGTAGTATCTTTTCACTATGTCTGCATTGATAGGGTGAGGAAGGTCGTCACCTTCCATGGTGCGTAGAATCATAGTTCCACCCAAGAAAATGTTCTTAACCACAAATGGCCCTTCATATGTTGGAGTCCATTTTCCCCTGGGATCACCTTGCGGAAGTATGATACGCTTGATCACTAGATCCCCGACTTGATATTCTTGACGCCTGACTTTCTTATTAAAAGCCTTAATCATTCGCTTTTGATATGTCTGACCATGACAGATAGCAGTAAGTCTCTTCTCATCGATTAGGTTTAGCTGATCAAGACGAGTTTAGATCCAGTCGTCTTCGTTCAAACCCGCATCCTTCATAATCTTGAGGGAAGCCATCTGGACTTCGATGGGTAGGATTGCCTCCATACTATATACCAGAGAGTAGTGTGTTACCACTGTCGACGTCCATGCCGAGGTATGGTATCCATGAAGAGAAAATGGTAACATCTCATGCCAGTCTTTGTATGTCACTGTCATCTTCTGTACAATTTTCTTGATGTTCTTGTTAGCTGCTTCAACAGCGCCATTCATCTTCAGCCGGTAGAGAGAAGAGTTATGATGTTGTATCTTAAACTATTTACAAAGCTTGGTGATCATTGCGTTATTGAGATTTGTACCATTGTCAGTAATAACTCTCTCTGGCATGCCATACCGGATGATTAAATTATGTCTGATAAACTGCGCCACAACATTCTTGGTTACCATAGCAAAAGAGACCGCCTCAACCCACTTCGTGAAGTAATCAATGGCCACTAGAATGAAGCGATGTCCATTGGAAGCCGTGGGCCTGATTTCTCCGATCATGTTGATGCCCCAACATTGCAAAGGGCCATAGAGATGTCAAGACGTTTAAGGGAACCAGAGGCACATGCACCTTATCAGCATAGATTTGGCACTTATTACAAGTTCGAGAGTGCTGATAACAACCGGCTTCTACAGTGGACCAGTAATATCCTGCCCGTAGGATCTTCTTAGCCATAATATGTCCACTGGAATGGGTTCTGAAGGTACCATCATTTAGATCTGTCATGATCCTCTCTGCTTCGCTCTTGTCTACACACCATAGTAATGTAGAGTCATGATTGCGCTTGTAGAGGATTCCATTAACGAGGAAGAACTTCACAGTGAACCTTCTCAGAAACTTCTTATCATTGACTGATGCCCCTTCTGGATACTCTTGAGGCTCGATATACCTTTTGACTTCGTGAAACCAGGGTTTGTTTGCCACCTCTTTGATATCAATTCCACAATAGTGTGCTGGTTCATCCAACCTCTCAATGGTGATTTGGGGAGCTTTGTTGTTCTACATGACTTTGAACATAGAAGACATGGTAGCTAGCGCGTTCGCTAACTGGTTCTCCTCTCGTGGGAAATGTTTAAAAGTTAACTTCTTAAAGTGTGGGAGCAATGTCAGCACATACTCTTTGTATGGGATTCGATTTGGATGTTTCGTATCCCATTCGCCTTTGATTTGACTTATTACCAAGGCTGAATCCCCGAAAACGTCAAAGAACTTGATCCTAAGGTCAATAGCAGCCTTGAGACCCATGATACAGGCTTCATACTCTGCCATGTTGTTAGTGCAGTTGAAACATAGTCGGGTGGTGAAAGGAGTATGACAGCCCTCAGAAGATATGATTACAGGGCCGATGCCATTTCCCAGTGCGTTCGAAGCTCCATCCAAAAACATAGTCCATCGGGATCCCTCCTCAGGTCCTTCATCCGATCCAGGTTCTTTATAGTCAGCCACCAGCATAATATTCTCATCCGGGAATTCAAAATTCATGGACTGGTAGTCATCCATGGCCTAATGAGCCAATACACTCCCCTTGATTGCTTTCTGTGTTGTATATTGTATATCGTACTCGGTTAAGATCATCTGCCATCTTGATATTCTACCGGAGAGAGCAGGTTTCTCGAAGATGTATTTGATCAGATCCATCTTAGATATCAACAAAGTAGTGTGGGTCAGCATATACTGTCTTAGTTGGCGAGCAGCCCATGCCAAAGCGTAACAAGTTTTCTCGAGCAGTGAGTATCTTATCTCACAGTCGGTAAACTTTTTGATAAGGTAGTATATCGTGTGCTCCTTTCGACCAGACTCGTCATGCAGCCCCAACACATACCCCATTGAATTGTCTAGCACTGTTAAGTACAATATCAAAGGTCTTCCTTCAACCGGAGGCATCAGAATGGGTCATTCTGGTAGGTATTCTTTGATTCTTTTGAAAGCCGTCTGGCATTCGTCATTCCACTTTACTACTTGATCTTTCTTCATAAGCTTGAAGATGGGCTCACAAGTAGCATCCATATGTGAAATGAACCTGGCGATATAATTCAAGCGTCCCAAGAAACCTCTAACTTCCTTCTATGGACGGGGAGCCTGCATATCTTGTATGGCCTTTACCTTTGCAGGGTCTACTTGGATGCCTTTGTCGCTAACAATGAAACCCTGAGGTTTACCAGACCTTACCCCTAAGGTGCACTTGTTCGGATTCAACCTCAGCTTGTATATCTTCAACCTGTCAAAGAAATTTTGTATATGATCAAGGTGCTCTTCCTCAGTTTGGGACCTGGCTATCATGTCATCAACATAAACTTCGATCTCGTGATGAATCATATCATGGAACAAAGCGACCATGGTGCGCTGGTAAGTTTCCCCAACATTCTTCAACCCAAAAGGCATCACCTTGTAGCAGAAGGTTCCCCACTGTGTGACGAAGGTTATCTTCTCCATGTCTTTGGGAGCCATTTTGATCTGGTTGTAGCCAGAGAAACCATCCATGAAGGAGAAGATTTTGTGTTGCACGGTGTTGTCAACCAGAACATCAATGTGAGGAAGTGGGAAGTCACCCTTGGGGCTGGACCAAGTTGAGAAGCCTACCATGTCTTTCACTGAAGAGAGAATTCTCTGGAATCCTGGATGTAAGCTCCTTGAGTTAAGGAGGGATTCTCACAAGGTTGACTTGAATTGTTTTCCTGCGAAGAGATTCCATGACCTACAAAACAAAAACAAAGATGAAGATCCAAACCCTTGAAATGGTTAGTGGATGCATATGATGCTCTATGATGTTCATGATGTATGCACAAACACATGTACAAGCAAGTCACACAAAACCCAAGTTTCAAGTTTGCATGAGGTTTCATAGGTAAATACCCTCTTAAGTTTAGTTGGCTCAAACCTGTCCTATAAATAATAACCGGGTTCTAAGGAGCTCAATATCATTGGATTGTTTTCTATGTTCATTGTTTTGGTTTAGCCACATAACTAGCGACCAAAATATTCCAAGAAAACAACCCTCAATGAGTGTAGTATCGAGTATCTACCGACTTCAGACTGCACCAAAGCTGGTCATCTCACTACCCCTAATAAAAGGCCAAGATGGTCAAGTAAGGTTCTATGAGTTCATTAGTGCTTTATGACATCACTCAGCGGCCCCGTATTCTCTTTGATTGACTCAAAGGCTACCGGTACTCACAAATATGTCACACTAATATAGCTATTGCTTCAACCATGTCGGTATACCCCACACAGTTTCCACAACATATTGCTATTTACCTATGAATGTTTCCCAAATCCGGGTGGAGGATTTCAAGCCCAAACAAGAGAACCAAATGTAAAGCAATCAAAGCAAACAATATAATCATGCAAAGGGTGATCTAAGCCCTAAGGTTACTCCACTTTTAAAGTTTTCCCCAGCAGAGTCGCCAGTTCTGTGATACGGTGGGAGAACTGACTTGGGATTTTGCGTTTGTGTTCGCAAATGTTTCGGTTTAGCAAGAGTCGCCACCGACTTTTATTTTATCCTAAGGAAAGGTCAAAAAGCACAGGAAAGACCTTTGAGATGTTTTCTTGGGTTCGGGGAGTAGATTATAGAAAGGGAAGGTATTAGCACCCTTTCTATCCATGGTTATCCATGGGCTCTTAGTTACTTGTTTAGATCACTTTCTTTGCTTTTCAATTGTTTGAAATGGTGCTCTTCAATTGTTTGAAATGGTGTTTTGTGTATGGTTTTGAAAGATGTTTTGAAAAGAGGCCATCATTGTGGCAACCTTTGTAATGATTCTTGTTTGAATGTATACAAAGGTGTTTTTGTCTTTTGAAAAGTTTTTCATGTTTGCAAGTAGGGTTTTGAAATTGTGTTGTGAAGTGTGTTTTGAAAATAGCAAGGATGTTTTGCAAGCTTTTGATCAAGTAACTAAGAGTTATCTACCCTATTTTACTCAAAGATCTTTCTTATGTTTTTAACCCTTTTAACAGTGTTGCTTCACCATTGTATTTGGTGAACAACCTTGTGTTAGGATGTTAAACGAGACAGACGCGAGTCATCGTATAGACCATGATAGCAATTGTGTCAAGTATTTTTGGAAATTTTCTTGAGGGACTTGATCATTTTGTTTAGGCAACTCAGATAGCGTAATCGAGGGACTATGATCTTTTGCTTTGTTTTTGTTTTGCCAAAGTACTTGACATGCATATCATGGCCCATTTTTGAAGGCAACAAGTGGATTGTAACCCTAGGGGTGCAAGTGTGCGTTGTGTTTGTTTTTTCATGCATTTTTGTCTTTGATTAGGTCAAGCTATTTGTTAATTTGATTTTTGCATACAAACCCTAATTCTCTAATCATGGCATAATTGAAAGCTTAAAGGTGCGAGAATTTAAATTCTACACTACTATAACATGATATAGGGAGGGGGGGTACAAATTTGAATAGGGGATTATTTTGCAAGAAATTAAACCCTAAATTATTACAACCAAATTGAATCTACAATGCATCATATTTAAATGTACAATATTTAAATAAATACAATAAATAGATATTAAATAAAATGCATCATGTAAAAAAGGTTTTTTATGTATGTAAAGTATTTTCAATGGAAAGAAAAGTAAAGAAATAAAAAAAGTTAATTTTATTTATTTTTAGGGTAAACCCTAATTCTCTTTAAAGAAAATAAAAATTGTATTATTTATATACAAAATATATTAATATGTACAAAAATAAGAATATATTATAAAAAATGTTTTTTAAGTACAAAATAAAAATAAAAATAAAAATGTATTTATTTTGTGTTTTTTGTTCTAATTATTTAATAAAATATAGTATATATATATATATATATATATATATATATATATATATATATATATATATATATATATATATATATATATATATATATATATATATATATATATATATATTATATATATATATATATTATATATATATATATATATATATATATATATATATATATATATATATATATATATATATATATATATATATATATATATATATATATATATATATATATATATATATATATATATATATATATATATATATATATATATATATATATATATATATATATATATATATATATATATATATATATATATATATATATATATATATATATATATATATATATATATATATATATATATATATATATATATATATATATATATATATATATATATATATATATATATATATATATATATATATATATATATATATATATATATATATATATATATATATATATATATATATATATATATATATATATATATATATATATATATATATATATATATATATATATATATATATGTATATATTATATATATATATATATATATATATATATATATATATATGTATATGTATATATATATATATATATATATATATATATATATATATATGTATATGTATATATATAATATATATATATATATATATATATATATATATATATATATATATATATATATATATATATATGTATATTATATATATATATAATATATATATATA